>JALGPY010000031.1:3214854-3506895 GCA_023055425.1 Linanthus parryae | reverse complement strand
AGAACTCTTCTAAGGCTTCTCTTTCCTCTTCTCATGCCGCCCTACCCGCACTGCTCCCCCAACCTTTGGACTTGTAGACACTTCATATAGCATGACATGATTATTTTAAGCCTACGTTTTGTGTGTGAATACCTTAGGATTGTATTAAGTAAAGTCACATTTATAAGGTACAATGCGATTTGCCAACCCTCCTCAATATTATACCAGGAGTCGTGCAAGACAAGTAGGAACAATGAATCAAGGAAACCAAGGAAACCAACAAGCTCAGGCTCCTCAACAATATGACCCAATTCGGTTCCAGAATCTGGAACAAGCGACCATAGCCTTAACCCAACTCCTGCACAATCAGCAGACTGGGGGAGGCGACATCATGAGTAAGATGGCGGAACTCCGACCCGACTTCTTTTACGGGACGGACGACCCGACCATTCTGGAGAATTGGATCCGCGACTTTCACAAGGCGCTGATTTCGGTGCGTTGCCCAGAGGATCGACGCATAGAAGTGGCGGTCTATTATTTTAAGAAAGAAGCCGATAACTGGTGGACTTCCGCATCAGCTACTTTGCTCGCCCAAGAAGGCTTTGGATGGGAGCAACTAAAGGAAGCTATGCGTGAAAGGTTCTACCCCGATCATGTGAAGTCTAGGAAATTTAACGAGTTCTTGCACCTGAAGCAAGAGGGAGATACCCTGACTGATTACTACGACAAGTTTATCGAACTTATGAGGTTTGGACAAGCAATTGCACCAACAGAGGCGAGCAAGATCCGCAAGTTTGTTGAAGGTTTGAACTTTCAAGTTCGAAGGGCCATGGGGCCTACACGTTTCAGCACACTATTGGAGGCCTATGGAGCGGCTCAGGATATGCAGCGCATGCTGGATGAGGACATAGAAGCTAACAAGAAAAGAAAGACCGAGGCACCAGCAGCAACTAGTTTCCAGAACCGTGGTACAGGAAACAATGGTGGGGATAAAAGGTTTCGCCCCAACCCAACCCCCACCAACCAGTTTGGAAACCAAGGCCAAGGAGGACAAGGCCAGGTGCGAATCTTCAACTGTAGGCAATGCGACAGAAACCACCCAGGAGAGGACTGCCGAGGGAATAAAGTTAACTGCCTCAATTGTGGTAGGCTGGGCCATCGAAGGTATGAATGTCGTGTCAAACCCTCAGGAAGCAACAATGGTGGATTCAACCGTGGAGGCAACAACTACGGTGGAAATAATAATGGATATAACCAGGGAGGCAATAACAATCGTGGTAACCAATATGGAGGGAACCAGCGCAACTATCAGGAAGGTGGAAGCTATAGGAACAAAAATAACTGGAGGAACAACAATGGGCAAGGAGGAAACAACTACAACAACAGGCCACAAGGAAGTGTTGCTGGATCCGTGACCGCAACAACAACAGCTCCTACAGCACCAGCTGCCACAGCCCGTAGCGCTGCTGGGACTATCAATGTTATGAATCAGACTCAAGCGGAGCAAGCCAACGTGGTGACTGGTACATTCCTAATCCATTCCACCCCTGCTTTAGTCTTATTTGATTCTGGAGCCACATTTTCTTTCATATCATCTAATTTTGCTAAGAAGTTAGACTTACCAACACCTACCCCAATTTCTATTACCATCTCTACCCCTAATGGAGATGTCGTACCTTGTAAAACCATGTATTCTGGAGTCAATTTAGAAATCCTAGGATCCAAGCTACCTTCTGACCTCATTCTTTTCGATATAGGAAACCTAGACGTCATCTTAGGTATGGACTGGCTTAGCAAATACAAAGCAACCATAGAATGTGCCAACCAAAAGGTTAGATTCCGTGGGCCGAAAGGTGAACGTCTATCCTATAGGGGCATAACTAATGGACCCAAAATCCAAATCGTATCAGCCTTATCCATCCTATCCTATGTGAAGAAAGGGCATAAGGCATACCTCTGTACGATCCATGATCAGGAGAAAGAAGGGGAAAAGTTAGCAGATATCCCAGTGGTGAGAGAATTTTCGGACGTCTTTCCGGAAGAGCTTCCAGGAATGCCACCAAAGAGAGCCGTAGACTTTGCGATTGATTTAGTACCAGGGACTGGACCAATCTCGAAGGCACCATATAGGATGGCACCAGCCGAGCTAAAGGAGTTACAAGAACAAATTAAGGAGTTATTAGACAAGGGTTTCATCAGACCTAGTGTATCACCTTGGGGAGCACCAGTTTTGTTCGTAAAGAAGAAGGATGGAAGTCTAAGACTTTGCATAGATTACCGGGAGTTAAATGGTGTAACCGTTAAGAATAGATACCCACTTCCAAGAATCGACGACTTGTTCGATCAGTTACAAGGAGCCGATACCTTTTCGAAGATTGATTTAAGGTCAGGATATCACCAGCTTAGGATAGCTGAACAGGATATTCCTAAAACGGCGTTCCGGAGTCGATATGGGCACTACGAATTTACAGTAATGCCATTCGGTCTCACCAATGCTCCAGCAGCATTTATGGAGCTGATGAACCGAGTCCTTCAGAAGTACCTAGATAAATTTGTTGTCGTTTTCATCGATGACATTCTAATCTACTCAAAAGGGAAAGAAGAACACGAACAACATTTGAGGGAAGTATTGGAAACCCTAAGGGAAGAGAAGTTGTTTGGAAAGTTATCGAAGTGTGAATTTTGGTTGGATAGAGTTCCTTTCCTAGGGCATATCATATCCAAGGAAGGTGTGTCAGTGGACCCAGGAAAGATTTCGGCAGTAAAGGATTGGCCCACACCAAAGAGCGTGACGGAGATAAGAAGTTTCTTAGGATTGGCGGGTTACTATCGGAGATTTGTGAAGAATTTCTCTAAGATAGCGAAACCCATGACGACATTAATGAAGAAGTCGAGCAAGTATGTTTGGGATAGCAAGTGTGAGGAAGCGTTCCAAACTCTTAAGGATAGGTTAACGTCAGCACCTGTGCTGACCTTACCTACTGAAGGAGGAGAATTTGAGGTATACAGTGATGCCTCGAAACATGGCCTAGGATGTGTTCTGATGCAAGATGGCAAGGTGATTGCCTATGCTTCCAGGCAACTAAAGCCTTACGAAGAGAACTACCCCACTCATGATTTGGAGTTAGCAGCTATTGTTTTTGCACTGAAGATCTGGAGGCATTACCTTTACGGTACAACTTGCAAGATTTTCACGGATCACAAGAGTTTGAAGTATATATTCACGCAAAAGGAGCTGAATATGAGACAAAGAAGGTGGTTAGAGTTAGTGAAGGATTACGATATTAAGATCCAATACCACGAAGGAAAAGCCAACGTGGTAGCGGATGCGTTGAGCCGAAAAACGGATCATACGGTGAATGCAATGTGGGTATTGCCACCTAAGCTCTACGAGGAGTTCCGGAGGTTGGAGATTGAAGTTTGCACAAGTGGATCCACGACTAATATGTTGTGCAATTTGACAATAGTACCGGATATCTTCGTGGAAATAAAGGATGCTCAAAAAAGAGGATGCTTTTCTACAAAAGATTAAGGAGAAGATCGGAAAAGGCGAAGCACCCGACTTCAAAGTAGAGGAAGACGGAAGCATAAAGTTCAAAGGACGGTGGTGTGTACCAATGAAATGTGCGGAAGTGAAGGAGAAGATTATGAAGGAGGCTCATAACACGCCCTATTCGGTACACCCAGGAGGAGATAAGCTATACAAAGATCTGAAGAAGAATTTTTGGTGGAAAGGTATGAAGAAGGAAGTAGCAGACTTTGTATCTCGGTGTTTGACTTGTCAAAAGGTCAAATTCGAGCACAAGAGACCAGGAGGGATGTTGCAACCTTTAGAAATACCAGTATGGAAGTGGGATTCCATCTCGATGGACTTTGTTACGGCCTTGCCCGTTTCGACAAATGGTCTGAATCAGATTTGGGTAGTAGTCGATCGACTGACAAAGACAACTAGATTCATTCCCATGAAGGACATGTGGGATATGGAGAAAAGAGCGGATGCTTACATAAAGAATATTGTGAGATTACATGGAGTACCAAGTTCAATTGTTTCTGATAGGGACCCGAATTTCTTGTCTCACTTTTGGAAAGAGTTGCAGAAAGCTATGGGAACAGAGTTGCGATTTAGCACAGCTTTTCACCCAGCAACGGATGGACAATCCGAAAGGACGATTCAGACACTGGAAGATATGCTAAGAGCTTGCATTTTAGACTTTGGAGGTTCATGGGTGGACAAGTTACCACTTATCGAATTCTCTTACAACAACAGTTATCATGCTAGCATAGGTATGGCACCCTATGAGGCGTTGTATGGAAGGAAGTGTAGGACACCTTTGTGTTGGAGCGACATTAGCGAGACGGTCATTCTAGGACCTCAAATGATAGAGGAGTCGACGAACCAGATTAGGATGATTCAACAAAGGATGAAGGCGGCGCAGGATCGACAGAAGTCTTGCGCGGATACGAAAAGAAGACCACTTGAATTTAAGGTTGGAGACAAAGTGTTCCTAAAGGTCTCTCCGACGAAGGGGGTTATGCGTTTTAATCAGAAAGGAAAGCTAAGTCCTAAGTTCATTGGACCCTATGAAGTTTTGGATCGGATCGGAGAGGTAGCCTATCGCCTTAATCTTCCTAACAACCTAGGTCGAGTCCATAATGTTTTCCATGTCTCTCAACTCAAACCTTATATTCATGACCCGAACCATATCCTTGACCCTGAACCAGTTGAACTTGATCCATCCCTCACTTATGAAGAGCAGCCTATCAAAATCTTAGATCGAAAGACTAGGGAAACCCGTACCAAGTCAACTGTGTTGGTTAAGGTTCTTTGGTCGAACCATCTCACTGAAGAAGCAACATGGGAAGCCGAGTCAGACATGATGAAACGTTACCCACACCTTTTCGACCAGGTACGAGTCGAGTGACGGGGACGTCACTCATTTTAAGGGAGATGTGATTTAACAGCCGTACATTTCAATAACCATCATGTTTCGTGTTACATGTCTTGCCATTACTTGTGCATTAGAACTACATGCATTGCATTGGGGGTGTTAGTTTAAGCTTCGGCGACGAAGCTTTGTTTTAAGGGAGATGTGATGTAATACCCCTGAATTTTAGGGGTATTTTTAGGAATCTATAGACTAGTGTGGACCATTATTTAAGTTTATAAAAATAAATTTTCTTTATATTTAGAACTACAAATGTAATTCACTTTTTTAGTTTTAATTATAGTTATATAGATATCTAATAATAATATATTTCTTGTATGTTTATATATATATATATATATATATATATATATTTGAGAGTAAAGTGTACGTATATATTTTTATTATCTTTATATATTTTTATGATAGTTAAAGTTAGTAATTAGTTGGGTGTAGTAGTGTGTCGTGTAACATTTATAACGTGACCAAACGTCACGTTTTATTGATTTTTACGTATCATGCCACCGCGTAGCACGGTGTACCCGCCACACCGTAACAGACCTTTAGTCATCACCTACCTCTGTTCATCTTCTCCAGGAGAGTTTCTCTCCATCCCTCTCCGACACCAACACAACCACCTCCGATTGCCGCCTCTAAACACCACCACCTTCACCCAATTTCGACCCAATACAATCCTAACCCATCAATGACCGATAGTTCCTCACCAAGATACCCAATTGCGTCCAAAATCACAACCCGATTCGATCCCGGAAAATCGCCGGTGGGTCTCCTACCTCACACCGGATTTCTTTTCTATCAGCCTATATAAACCACCCAAAACCCAGTGCTTCTCACACCCAAAACCCAGAGTCAATCTCACCCTCTCTCGCTCGATCTCTCACTCTCCCTTTCGAATCGCCGGAGACGAATCCGGCTGAACCCAAGTTCGACCGAAGCCAACCCAGCTCCGGCCGAAACCAGGCGACCCAGCGCCGTGCACTGTCGCCGTCGCCGCCATCGTCGCTTCCCTCTTCGTCGCCGTCCGTCCCTTTTCCTTCGTCGCCGTCGTCTTCGTTTGCTTCATTCGGTAAACACCAAATCTCTTGTTTTGAGTTTTGTTTTCAATGCCTTGCTCTTGTAAATTAGTTAAGTTGTAAAGTTTTAATTACCAAGAGCCATTACAGTAGGTTGAGTATGATGATTTTAGATGGGAGAATGATGTTGGGCTTGGTTGAGATGAATTTGTTATGAGGTGGATGTTACCAGTGGGTATGTTGTGGAGGTGGAAGGAAGTGGGTTGAAAGCTATTGGGAACTTTGGGGTTATTTTTGCATGTTATGAAATAATTGGGGTACCAAATGTCTCTTACGCAACTGTAGGGGGGTATAGATTGTTGTTTTCTGAAAAAAAAGGTTAGAAGCATAGAATTTTTTTGTTGGTTACTATTTTAACCAGAGGTTTCATATTTAGATTTTAACAAAGCCTTTATAAAACAATTGTTAACTAACGACCAATGAATTTTCTTTAATTCCTTCTCAAAAAAAAAAAAAAAAATCTTTAATAAAGTTTAGATGAACGTTATAGGTTATATATATATTATAGTAAGTTAGTATAACAATCAACGTTAGATTTTTTTTTTATAAACCATATTTCAAATAAATTAGGAATACCAATGTTTGAAGTGTTATTTCAAGATGTTTTGCTGAGTTAAATATTCTTTATTTTATAATTAAAATTTTAAATATAGACTTTGTGACCATCATTTTCAAAAATAATTTCTTTTCAAATAAATAAATAAATAATATAAGCTTGTTTAAATAGTTTTAATTAGTTTTTTTTTTCAAATAAGACTATGCTAAAAAGTCTTTGTCTTGTTGTTTAGTAAGTACTGAGTCGCGATAAATCAGGAATGGTTGGGGGTTGCGCTTGCATTTACATCTAGGACTGTGTGTGCACTATTGTCGTGTTAGTAGTGATTTAATTAGGAACGATTGCTATTGTAGATTCCGAGTTCGTAGGAGGCGAGTTCATTGAGGACCCGTACTACGAGTAGTTGCGTGCTTGCTTTCGTGTGACGATCTCTCTTCCTATCCAAGTAAGTTTATATGCACAACACCTTCAACTATCAAAATGTGTTTGGTGTGTGTTACTTGTGTATCGTGCAACTGTTTAAACTTTGAATTTTTAAATCCCTCTTGCAAATACATCTTTGAAAAGTATGCGGTTACTCGTGGTTACTAGAATGATCATGTGATATATTAATGAACGATAAATGATATGGGGCGATGTACAGAGGATGTGTGTGAAGGCTACGGCCGGAGGCGCACGTGAGACGAACCTCCTAGGGTTTCATACCCTACCCTATATGGGTTTTTATATTGTGAAAGCTATAGAGTACTACCTATGCATGTGTGGGTCACAACTGTATAGGGGTGTCGACACTTAAGGTCTCATAGTTAGTTCAGGGGTGAATTGGGATGGACTGTGATATCCCGAGAGGTACTCTAATTATTATTTATTGCATCGTGACCTCTCTGTGGGCATTCGTTACCCGCTGGGCTCTAATATGCCTCAGCTCAACTAATGATTAAATGTGAAGTTACTTCGGTTATATTGTGATTCACTCTTTAAGCCAAAACTCTGTTTTACATGTTGTGGTATATGCTTACTCAGTTTTTACTGATAAACTTTTACTGCGGTCGGCTGTTGCTATTTGAAAACCCGCAGGTTATGAATAAAGTGGGGGAACGCGCACACGTAAGCTGAAGACTAGGATCAGACAGCTAGGAACATTTCATTTCATTTAGGAAGCATATTTTTCAGAATTTAGATTTGAACAATGTCATTTGTTTTATTTCAAATTGTGGTTGGAGGATTTCTCCGGTTTTCATTAATAAATGCACTTTTGGATTATCGTTTGGTTGTACTAGCAGGGAACCGTAGGTTCCAGGGTTGTTTCACAAACAGTAAACCAACATATTTTCATTCTTACGAGAGAGATAATTATTGTCAGTACCACAACTGAATTACGCTATCTGACGACAACTAATTGTCAAAAATCAGGATGACAAGCCGTTGAACATAACAAATCAGACACCCGGGACTCCAGCATGTTCGATTTATAAATGCAAGTTTCAACCTTAATGCTAGTGAATGTGAGGGTGACACAAGAATGACAGGGAATGGTAGTTGTAAGATATTTGTCAGATACTTCAGCCATATATATTACAGTGCATAGTTGTCAAATCGAGATTCAGATCGCGAATTGAAATTCCACTATACTGAATCGCGAATCGAATCGTGAATCTTAAAGATTCGGTTCAAACCTTTTTAGGAATATAGAACATTGCATATCCCAAATAAGTAAGCATGTGTGAATAATACGTTCATATTTCAACAAGTAAACACAAGTTTTCAGTAAACTGCAGCCATAATGGGTGATTAGCAGCCCTATGCATCTACCCAAAAGATACAAAATGAGAGTATAAGAAGGTATGCATGTAGAGCAACATAAGATACCAAGATAACATAAAAATAATAGGGAAATCAGTTATCTTGCCTTAATATATTATGTGTACTAGTTATTTTGAAACATAACATGGGTATCAAAACTGACAGAAATAGAAAAAGTATGATTTTGTAGGCTGGCTCTAACTTAATTAGGCCCCGCCCGCATCAATGATGAATCGCATGAAACGGTCTGAATCGCTAGGAATCGTAAGATTCGGGCTCTTGAATATGGTTTCAGATTATTTTTTCTCCATTTAAGATTCACAGGGGGATTTGTATCATTTCGTGGGTGAATTGAATCGGAATGTATGAATTGAATCGTGAATCGTAAGATTCTGACAATATGTTACAGTGATAGTGGGATGATAAAGCTTTTCTAATTTATAATGGGAGGATGAGGCCTTGATATCTGAGGACAGTTATGACCAAGGACAGGAATATATGTCAATCTTGGTAATGTATCACATAAGAAAAATGATCCCCAGTTGTCATTTTATGTGCTTCAAACGTGGGACTGATTGAATTTAGAGTACTGTGGCCGGTTGTATCTTTTATTTTTTGGACATCAAAATGGAGAATAGTCCTCCTGTGAGACTACGCAGGTCCAGCCATGACTCACAAGTCCATTTATGTTATACTTAATCCTAATTCAATTGTTGCTTCACTCTTTTGTGTATTTTTCTAAAGCATAAGAAAAGCGCCGTCCGATCCACCAGCAACATAAGGGTACAAACTACACGGGAAAGTAAAAATAGGTTACCAAGTCTCTTGAAAGTCAAACAGTAGCTCACTGTGGCAGATGAGTATTCTTGTGCTCCAAAGAAACAATATTGTGTTCTAAGGACAGTGGCTAACTGCCAAAAGAAATCCTTAACAACCTAAATCAAATGTTCCAGCTAAAGATATTGGCTGGTATGGATTAGCAAGTTACACAATTGCATCATTTCAGACAATAAGCATGTTCAATTATTCAGTAATCAGTAAACTTAAGATTCTTGTAAGCACAAGTAATTGCAGCATAACAAAGGAGGTCTAAGCTGTGCAAGTTAATGTAAGAAATGCCAAAGCAAACACATAAATGTGATGAATAACACGTGTCCGTTCGTATGTGGAACTAAAGTCATTTGTCTGTTACCTTGTACTTTAACCCACTCATCTTAGTCTTCACCTCCACAGTCCATCCAGGAGGTAACCATTCCTGAGATCCAGATGTACCAACCTCCGGCTGTTAGGAAAGGAAATTATTTACATATGGATATTTATTTACTTTTTTTATAGAAAAGTGGACAGGCAAGCAGGTGAATTGAACTGAAGACCTCATGCATTACGCAAGGATAGATGACCAAGAAAATGAGACAATAAGATAAAGCTTTCAACTCACTCGTGTTACTTTGGTTCTGGGACTTTCTTTCTTATCTTCATTACTAGGTTGAGGTGTCTCCTGAGAAGGATGAGGTGTCCCTTGAGAAGGACTTCCGGCCACAGTCTCAACATGTGTCTTCTGGGAAGGACTCCTGGCCACAGTCTGAACGTGCCGGAGAACACTACGCTTTGAGTAAAACTTCTTGTCAATTTCACCGTTGACGTAGTACTGCAAAACCAGACACAAAAGGACGGTTACAACAACTCACAAATCAAGATCAATCAACTCTGTGATCTACAGCTAATAAAATGGAATATAACACGTGGCTCAAAAAGGCAACTCTTTCGGCTTCCAAAAATACATGAGGTTTGCTACGTCAATCAAGTTAACTATTTCATCATCCTTCACCCGTTCTCCCCTTGGCGTTTCTCTTGCAACACTTCAATGCAAATCGAATTGCTCCACGACACCTAACATTCGAACTGAGCTACCTAATTCGCTATCACTCTAACTAACACTTCGATTCCAACACAATATTTGAATTACTTTCTCCAACTGTAATTTTGAGCACAGAACACTATAGCCACATGTCAAACACTTAAATGTCTCCTCACAATTGAAACCGCTAACTGAAGCAGCCTGCTTAAAATAGCTTTTTAACCACTAAAACAACCAGAACACAAATGCATGTACTTCATTCACCTCCATAAAGCAAGCACTTTCACAAATAGCAAAAAAACAAAACGATTGAAGTAAAAAACCTCAATCCAAGCACACCAGTTCACAATCTAGGTCACAAATAGCTAAAAAAACAAAACGATTCAAGTAAACACCATATCAATTCCACAATCTGATTCAATATCTATGCATGCAAGTGCCAATTTAAGCAGTTCACTGAACAATAATCTACAAAACCTAACTTCAACGGAGAGAGTAAGCGAGAAGAGCTTAGAAAATCATCGCACCTTGATTCTGCGGCCGTTGGAGGCTCTGATGCGCTGCGTCCAGCCGGGAGGAAGCTCAGGCGACTTGGCGGAGACCATCGCGGCGGCGATCTGACAGATCCGGCGAGGAGTCGCCGGAAAAGTGAAGTATTAGGCGCCGATCAGAGCTTTGCGGTGATCGAAGAGAGGTTGGTGGTCTTCTGTGAGTCCACTGGTGTTCGCTGAACTCTCAGGAGAGTGTGAAAGTGTGAAAAGAGTGAAGATGAGAAATGCTGATTTTTGGGGCTTTTATGGTTGGGGAAGAGAGAGATGGGGAATGAATGAATGAACACGTGTTAAGAGTTGTGAAATGGAGCTACGGACTTGAGAGTGGACTGGTATACCTAAGTGTACCTGGTCTGTTTCTTCTCTTTCTTCCAGTTTTGACTTTTTCATCCGTAGGCATGTCACTTTGACCCGGTGATTTGGATATCAAAACGATGCAATTTTACGGTAACTTTTTATGGTATTGTAGAGTAAAGTTTATTGTACAAACACCATAAAAATTTACCAAAAAAGTACATCGTATTGCTAATCAAATCATCGGGTCAAGGCGGCCTGATGAATAGTGGTAAAACTAAAAAATGGAAGAAAGAGAAGAAACAGAGGAAGTAGTTGTTTTTCACTTTTACCACATTCTTTTCTGTCTGATCGTTTGACTTTTCTTTTGACTTGTATTTGGGTTATTTTGACTAGGACTGCAACTCGCGCGGGCTGGACGGGTTGGAACCCCTGTCCAAGCCCGAGCCCGAGTTATGTCGTGGCTGCCCAATCCCAGCCCGACCCGGGTTAAGAGCATTGTCAACCCGTCCGAGCCCAAATTCTTATAAATCAATTCGGGTTCGGGTTGAATTCGGGCTAGTATATTAAACTTAATATCTCTTAAAAAACACAAAAGAATAATAAATTATTAAAAACAAATCAACCAGTTCAAGAACAAAATAATAATTAAAAACATCGCTAATAACCAAAAGCAAAGTAGCAAATTCATATTAGATATGCTACATAATTCTTTTAAAATATAATATTTATATGTAGTGTCATGCAAATCGGGCAATTCGGGTTAGCCCGTCATTCGATATTTGTGCCCAAGCCCGACCCTTATTGCAATTCGGGCTGAGAATTTGTGTCCAAGCCCGCCAAAATTACCAAAAATATGTGTCCGGGCCCTATTTAAATTCGGGCTGGGCTCGGGTTGGTCGGGTTCAACCCGCCCAAGTTGATCACCTAAAACTCCTAGGAGAGGCTGCGCTCCCGCTCTCAATCTTCGCTCCGGTGCTTTCAGCTCGAATTCACATATAATCCTCGTTCCCAAAATTCTAGAGCTCGTTTTTACCAACGCTTTGTACTTTCTTAGAAATTAGCATTAATACTTAGTTATCAAGTCTATTTCAAACTAAGTCAGACGAAGATTTCAACTAAAATAATCTAGCCAACTCCGTTCTTAGGTACCATGTTGCCTCAGTGTATATCAAGTTTCCATTGCTAACACTCAGTCAAGTTGAACTTCCGTCACATTCTTTAAATATGGAAGGTTCTACTCTTATATATAAGCTTTGTAATTATAGTCACCATATCTACCTTGCCAAAAAATATAAAATATAATATGTTTATATCTAAATTATATAAAATAATTTATTTATATACACGCTCTCATGACGCTCTCAAATATAACATTTTTAGAATTTGTCGCTTTGGCGTTCCCGCTCCCGTTCTCGCTCTCGCTCCCGCTCCCGCTCTAGGTGACGTAGGTTGCACCCCTAATTTTGACAGAGTGATTTAAATAGTTAAAAGATATCCCTCCGTTTTGCAAGATAATACTCCCTCCGTTTCTTTGCTTTGGCAAGTCACTCAAAAAGTTAGTTATTTAGGTAGGATCAATTCCAATTGCATCTTAAGCAACTCTTTGTTCAATTGGGCAAATAACTCTTATTTATCTATCCTATAGATAATCTCAATTGGTACCTCTGGGCTTTTAATCCTTATTAAAATTACCTAGTTACGTCCAACCTCTTACTTCAACAATTGCACACTATGTGTGCCATCGCATCACATAATGATTAATCAAGTCACCTTGCTTTGGCATGCACGAACTTGATTAATCGATTTGTGATGAGTGTTTAAGTAAGCGAGAAGGCAAACGTAATATTTTAGTCTTGAGTGATTTTTCTTTCAATTTTAATTTATTTCGTTGATCCATATCAACTAATCTACTTATTTGAGTTTGGGAAAAACTCCAAATAAAAGATCCGCGTTGTTAAATATCTTATTGTCAAATTGCATGCATCACTCATACACCAACAACAATAATAAGACAATAAAGTAAACATCCACAAAAAGAAATTAATGTGATATGCATATGGCCTCATAGACTAAGATATTCTCAAACCAATGAGAATATCTATGAAACCTAGAATAGAAAACGCATCTCCATGTGCCTCCATCTCTTGGTCCATTCTCCATAGTCTTGTGGAATACTCCATGCTCCATGCTGCGGCTCTTTTAATTCTTCGGGCTCCTTTTATTCAACCTTGGGTATGTATTCTATTTAGTACTAGCTAGCATCTAAACTAAATAAATAAATCTCACAAGTTGAGAAGAAATATACCAGCTCGCAGGCCGTAAAACTAATTAATTATTACATTAAATTGATCGGCTCGCATGCCGTAAACAAACCACAATAATTAAACATCCACCACAAAAGACATCGAAGGCCATATCCAGTCACCATCCGAATTGGACAAAAACAGTTAAAACCAATTTTTAACGCGCTTAGTCAATTTTAGTTGATTTTTGGATTACTAGGGTCAAAACGGTCCAAGAGGGCGCACCAATATTCGGTCGAACCCCATAATGGACCGCCCAAGGCCTTGCGCCGGCCGACCCCTAGCCCACACGGCTAGGCCGTGCTCTCGGGCTGCCCCAGCCCCTTGTCCGAGTCTAGCTTGGGCGGCAAGGAAGGAGGGGCGGTCCCCTATGGGGGGCGAACCTCTTTTAGGGGTTGTTGCCATAACAACTCCTTGACTTGTTGTCCAAGTTTGGTTGTTTTCTAATTGAAAAACTCCCTTTTCCATGCCCAAGAACCCTGGATCTTAGATCCTAAAATTTCTCAAACTCAAAAATTCATACATCCAATTCAAGAATTAGATATTGTTTGGTTGAATCATATTCAACATGCATCTAATATGCTTAATTTGTCGTTTTAACGCAATAACCAACAATTAAAGGTGATTGTGGGTTTTTGATCATGGATACGCCGCGAAAGAATAATATAATTATCTGATCAAGGACCTCCAAGATTCACAGGAAAAGAAATCATGATGATGGTAAGAGAATATTGTTATGTACCTTTGAGGTCTCCTTGATGACTTCTAACGAGAAAATTGTCACGTCTCTACGGTTGATCCACGCCTAGAGGTGAGATATAGATCTTTCAAACTCCTCGTGCTAGCTAGGAAGAATGGAAGAGGACGAAGAAATCACGCAACGGAGAAAAGATGAGGTTTCGGCCTCCTCTCTTGGCCGACGGGTAGGGGCGGACAGACAAGGGGGGTTCGACCCTCTTGTTTGTCTTTCTCTCTCCTTCATTCTCTCCTACTCAAAGTATGTTATGAGCATAAGTTGTAGGGAAGGAATCTAGGAGCATCCTTTACATAGTCCAACAACTCCTTGTTACTACATAAAGGCCCTTTCCCAATCCTACTCAAGTTCGGATTAGTCCAACTTGCATATTAGTCCTACTAAGTTAGCAAGTTGTTGCGTTTTGATCCTTCTAATTTTAATCATATTAATTAATTACTTACCAAGTCTAGTTCCCCCATATGTTCTATTTAGTTGGTAATAACTATTTACTAATATGGAGCGGCCTCTAGCAAGACATCCATTCTTGCCAACAAATAGAATAGTCATCATAACAAACCTTGTGCAAGTATTGTCTCATCCTTTTGTCTCAATATCCGGATTGGACACGAGACATACAAGTCACACTCGTATATCCAATCCATAGTTCCTCGATCCTGGGAATAGCCTTATTCGTGCAAATAACATCAATATCCTATATTGATTTATTTGAGTCTGGCCAGACATTCTATAAGCACTATCTCTCGAGTGGCCTAGGATATTTGCTCCCGTTATGTGGGAGGGACAAATTCTATCTACATCACAACGATATCTAAGCTTGCTTCCTATTACGTCCAATACGCGCCTTTATGACTACCCAGTCACGGTGTAGCGTTTGACGCTACCAAAACACAATATTCCTCAACTAGAACAACTAGTGACTTCGAGTCTAAGGATGACAATACCGTTGTCACCGCGAGAAGCACTTGTGAATTTACATAACATGTATGTAGCCTTCTCGGAGATGGGTCAATCCAGTATGCCATTACTCCTAATGCATACCCATGTGTTGGACCATGATATTTCCATATCAATCCAACCCCATACTAGTCTATAGATGATTGTCCTATTAATCATTATAATGGACTAGGGATATTTAAGATAAACAACACAATTATAAATCTAATGACTTCATTATATTAAATATCTCAATAAATAATACAATGAATATTCTAGCCACTAAACTAGATTGCCTCTAGGACACCTATTCCAACAGCTAGCTCATCGCTAGTGAACCACGTTATATCGGGTGTGTTGTTGTGTTCTTGTTTCGTCTATTATCATGGTTCTTTAAGCTCTGTCCGGATCATAACACCAAGTGTGTGTAACCCTTATATAGAAAGCCGGTTGGTACCTAATCACCAGTCAACCGAGGGACACAAAGTTTCAAAAATATCGCTTGATAACTCCTCATTTGAAGTTATTTAAATTACCCTTTGGAGGGACTTGTGAGGAGTTTTGAGCAGAAAATGATAGAATCTTAGCTAATTTGGCATAAATTTGAGTTTGATAGAGTTTTATGAATTTATTGCATTTTACATATTTTATATGATTTCACGCATTTTCTATCACATGTATGTTTATGGGGGTGTGTTGAGGTGTAATTGAGGTACATGTGGTGGATAACGCAGAAATCCATGCGAGATCATGGCCGGAAACATGAAGAAATCAATCATATAAGGAGGAACTGGAGAAAGATTGAGCTCGAAAAGACTATGATGAGCAAGGATGCGAGGAAAACACGAATAAGTCATCGATAGATGAATGTTAACGCCAATATTGGTCGAAAAGAAAAGCCTGGACGAGATTCGAAAAAAAAGAATAAAGAAACTCATATTTGGATCACAAACCCAGCTCACTGCGGTAAAGGAACCTTCTGACCGTGGTGGGAGAAGGCATATTTCACAGAAGAAAAGCTCGAACCGCGGTGAGATTTGAATAGAAACTCCAATAGAGAGAGGGACAAGCTCACTGCAGCGAAGTTACAGAAAGATAAGCCTCGGGCTACTTCAACCACAGCGATCAAGTTGGCTCACCGTGGCGACATACTGACAACGTCATGATTTTGGGAGCTTTGTGAACATTTTAATATCTTTACATGAGATTTCGTACCTCAACCCAGCAACTTGAACAGCATGTATTTCATCATACTCACTCTTAGACACTTGGAGTTCATACATGGAGAGTTAAAAGACGAAGATCGAAGTGCGTATCCAACAACTCGCGGAGATTTTATCGTTTGATTATCTTTCCAATTATTCTCTTAATTTTAGACAATGAAGTCTATTGCATATTTCCTGAATAGGAGTAACTAAACCTTAGTTTGCTACGGCTCGAGTTGGCCCAGGGTTCATCCCGGATTAAGTTATGAGATTTAAATTCACCAAGCTCGGCGATGACTTTCTACATCAATATGTGTGTTATTTTATTAAAATTCAACCCTATCATTGTTTCTTGTCTCAATGTTTTCACAAGAAACAGTCTATAGTATAGAAGTATGCACTTAAGGAAAAAAGTGAGAATGAGAATAAAAGAAAGTAACGTTAAAAAAACTTTGTTTGTTCATTGTGTACCACTCCGTCCCACATCTTTTGCACCATTTAGACTTTTACCACTATTCACTGGGTCACTTTGATCCGGTAATTTGGATAGCAAAATTTTTACAACTTTTAGATAGTTTTTACGAAGTGTTGTAGAGTAACTCTTATTCTAGAAGACAGTCAAAAAATTATCAAAAAATTATATCATTTTGCGATCCAAATCACCGGGTCAAAGTGACCTAATTACGGGTGAAAAAAGTCCAATGGTGCGTTTCACCTGAGACAGAGGGTCTGTTTGGATAACTGGGTTAGGGTGCAGGGCCGTCTCTAGATTTTTGGTGACCCTAAGCGAGAACGATTTTTAGGCCCTTTATATGTTATAATTCCTACAATGATAGTTAAATAAACTTTTGTTCTTAATTTTATGGAGACAAATAAATTAATCGTCTTTCTTACTTTTTCTCTTTTTGCACTCAATATGATCATGGTTTTTTTTTCAAGACTTACGGTTTTTGTTGTCTACTAGGATCGAATCCAGGACCTCATGCAGGGGCTTTTAAACGCCCTACCACTTGAGTTAATACCCATGTGCAATATGAACGTGTTTTAGTAAGTATAATAGTTTAAACAAATTTATATGAACATGACAATATCAAAATCTATTCTAACCCTCAAATTAAAATGATTAATTATTTCAGAAAACAGATTAATTGGTCAATTAACTTCTTAAAAAGAATCCATTGAAATAAATTATCATGCGTTTTTTAAGAATAAAAAAACAAGCTTTCAATTTAATACAAAGCCACCCTACAAATATGGGCAGAATTAAAATTTGCTTCTAAATTTAAAATGTATTAGACTATTAATCATTGATCTAAAAAAAAATACATAACTTTTAACTCAAATCCAGCACTGTGGCATTTAAAAAAAAATAAAAATTCCAGCACTGTGGATTAAGGAAATGTCGTGGAGATATTTAAGGAGAATTTTGTTAGGAAGAGAAAGTGGGTTCTCCAAATCTAATAGCACGTGTCCTTGTAAATGAGTTATCGTAGGTGACTTTTTGCTACTAAAATTGGCATGAGTGCTGAATTGTACAATTTTTAAAAACAGTGACACAAACAAATACCACTCCGTCCCACCTCTAACGCACCATTTGACTTTTTCACCCGTAACCGGGTCACTTTGACCCGGTGATTTGAATTACAAAACGATGTAATTTTTTGATAATTTTTTGATGGTCTTGTAGAATATGAGTTACTCTACAACACTACGAAAAAATTATCTAAAAAATGCAAAGTTTTGCTATCCAAATCATTGAGTCAAAGTGACAAAGTGAACAGTGGTAGAAGTCCAAATGGTGCGAAAGAGGTGGGAGTCCTACTTTGGTGCCCCTAGATTTTTGCGGCCCTAAGCAAAGGCTTTAACTGCCTAGCACTAAAGCCGGCTCTGTTAGGGTGGTTGGGTTAACAAAAATAGGGTGATGTTTGGATAACATGGTTCGGTTCGAGAAAAAACCGGACACCGCCATCAAAAATCCATACACCCCGTCAACATCACCTGTCTCTCTCCTTCTCTCTCTCGTCAAATATCTCTCTCACATGTGAAACAACTTTCTCTCTCTCCCACTCACACTCTCTTCTCCCTTTTTGTACCCAGGCACACATGTCCCTTTCACATCCCTCTCTCTCCCACTCACTCTCTCTCTCCTGCTACACTCGGGCACCGCCCATCTCTCTCTCTCCCTCTCCCTCCCACTCACTCTCTCTCTCCTGATATAGCCGGGCACCCATCCTTTTACGCCGGCCACCGCTTATTGCGACCTCAACCAAATTTAGTTGGGTTCGGTTGCTGGTTAACCGAACCCAAGTATCCAAACGAGCCCAGAGTGGTAATTGGTTACGTTTGCCCGGCTCAGATGAGATTAAATAAGATTATGAGGGGTTGAACTGTATATATAAATATACAACCGCCCTTTCTAGGCTCTTCGACATATATAAATCGCTATTGTGGAGGAGAACTATCAAATAATGACCTCTTCTTGTGGTTAAGCAGCGAGGTTGAAGGGGGAAATCCCTGATCTCGAAAACCTAGTTTACCGTCGACGAACCAATCTCGATTTTCCGGCGAAGATTCAAGGTCAGGGTTTGATTCGTTTCTTCTCGAAATCACCGTAACATAAACCCTAACCAGAACAAATTTGAACAAATCGCTTCCTTCAATTGACGCAAATCATCTGCAACACACAGCGAAACCCTAAAAGATTACAAAGCCGTGCGATTGCGATTTGTTGACACAACATTGCTGAGTGAGTACATTCATCGCAGGCTCTGTTTGCGTTCCTGTTTTATGTCTCCGTCTTCATCATCCACTTGGGGTTTGTAGAAATTGAACGCTGGGAAGAACCAAGGTTTGGGGAGATCAATTTTTAAAAAGCCATATTTTTTTTATGATCTCATGACAATGTGCTTATGATCTAATGAAAAGACCTTGAGATAGCCCTGTAAAATTTGAAAGGAGGCAGATACCAACTTAAGTTTCTTTATTGTGATTGTGAGAGTATTCTTCTGATTGTGGTTGTATGGAAAAGTAATCAAAGAGTATAGCAAGGCTTTTGAATTGTCTCATGTGGTGTGAATTATCAACTATGCCTAGGGAGTTATGCTTTGTTTTTTGTTTTTTTTTTAATGAAAACTGGTGCTTTAGTCTGATGACATAGATTAAAAACCAGCTATAGGTCTCGGGTCTTGCAAATATGTACGCTATCATAATATGAGATAAAAGATACAGTAATCGGCAGTTCTGAAGAAGGAAAGAGCTACGGCTAGAGTCACTACACGCTCAACTATCTGCAATGGACCCTTTTGATCGTAGTCTTATTTGGGGTTATTTTTTATTCTGCCATTTTACGTTATAGCTGCTGATCTATTTTAGGTATATCATTTAGTTTACATGAAAATGCTATAGCATTGTGTATCTCATATTGGACTGTGAAACTCTATAAGCCTCGGGTCTTTTTTTTTTGAGGGAATATAGGTACGTGGGTCTTGCGAATATGTATAGTATGAGATAAAAGATATAGTAATCGGCAGTTCTGAAGAAGGAAAGATCTACGGCTAGAGTTACTACATGCTCAACTATCTGCAATGGATCCTTTTGATCCAGTCTTATTTGGGGTTATTTTAGTTGTGCCGTTGTACGTTATAGCTGCCAATCTATGTTAGGTATATCATTTAGTTTACATGAAAATGCAATGGCATTGCATATCTCATATTGGACTGAGAAACTCTTTGGTTGTCATCGATGCTTTATTTCATTGCCGGAGGTTGTTAATGCTGTTCCTTTTTCGTCGTGGTTCAGATGACGATGTTGAAGGAGAGTTTAAGTAGATTTAACAAGCAGCAGGAAAAGTGGCAGTCGACCCTTGCAAGTATCGCAGCCAATGCAGGGCCTTCTAGAGCTCCAATTCACAAGTCGCCAGCTCCAGGAACATCTACTTCAGTTGCTGCTGGGTCTCCTCTCCCACCCAGGTTCTCAGAGGACACGGGGAGGCTTCAACAGATCCACAGTGTCCGAAAAGCACCTATTGGATCTCAGATTAAGCGGGTGATTGACCTTTTGCGAGAGGTATGATTTTTGTTCTTTCTATCTTCTATCAGACCGTTCTTTGTCTGGTCCTAATAATTCTTCAGTGATTTAGTTTCTCATTTTCATGGTGCTGAAGCTAATCCCGACAACTGGTTAGGACCATTATAGTTGAGCATTAGTTCTTGTTACCTAGGAAACATTGTCCTCTTCAGTAGTGTAGAACTGTGTTACCGCTATTGATTCATACCGTAGGGAATTGCGAATTGGGTCACTCGTTCCGGTGAAATTGGCTATCCAGAAGTTTTCGCTATTTTCATCTTAAGTATTAGACTTTTAGTTCATATTGAAGGTTAATCTACCAGGTACATTACTAGGATTTTGGCGTACTGCAGTAATTGATTGTTTGATCGTTTTTTATCTCGGGAAAATGATTTAAGTTCCTGCTGAAGTATCCAAATAAGCCTCTACCCATAGCGTGCCGAATTCCATAGGGTATAGCGATCCGCGTTCCTGTTTCAGTTCCACAAATAGAAGTGATCCAGTTCCCAGTCACATTGGTTTAGATATGGGAATGCAATGCATATCCGGCTGCTGATTGTTGTGACTCTACTCTTATTTTATTAGATAACTTCATATGAATGAATCTTATTGGCAGAGTTTGTACTCACTGGTATAAATCCTTGTTTCTTCCTCTCTAGAAGTTAGAAGATCGATACTCGGTAGGAGACATGGTTTCTTGCAGATTTGTTCTGATCTAGTTAAACATGCATCATATCTATAGGATACATGGTTTACTTGCAGAATGATACATACATTTGGTTGGCTTGTATTAACTACTTAACGTTTCAATTCTATGTGATCTGACAGCATTCGCCACTCTAGGTGGGGGAGTATTCTTTGATTATAGGTATCAGTATATTTATTGCAGTAGACAAAATCTGCTCAAAGACATTGTCTTCTACATACTTGTAGATTCCATATTTTTTTTTTTTTTTTTAATATGCCCATGGTCTTCAACCAACAAAACGAGTAGAGCTTTCATGGTTGCATTGTACATTTTCTTGTAGACGGGATTCTTTTTTTTTTATCACCTTTCTGACAATAAACCTTAATTATCTGTATCTTTGCTGTGCAGGAAAGACAAGCCTTTACTCCAGAGCAAATAAATGAGAGAATTTTTGTTGATATAAATGGAAACAAAGCAGTCTTTGACAGTTTGAGTAAAAATCCTAAAGTAAAATATGACGGGCACTGCTTCTCGTACAAGGTATTTTCTTTTCACCTGGACTTGAACTATTTTGCCTGCTGCTTTTAGTTACTTACTGCTTTATTTGTTTACAGGCCAAGCATGACCTAAGTGACAAGAATCATTTATTTGCTTTGATACAAAAATTCCCAGAAGGGATTGCAGTCATTGATCTCAAGGATTCATATCCAACGGTCATGGAGGATCTACAGGTTTGTTCTACCGTGAAACTCAATTTTATCTGTTTTCTTATGTTACTTATGGGAATGAACAGGTGGAATATACATGGTTTTATCCATGATGATCTTTTGGGGTATGCAGCTAACAGCCTAACTTTACAGAGATTTAAATTTAAGACATTCTAAAGGGAAACAGAAGAACTTTAGAACTCTTGAGTTCAAACTTTAAGTGTCTAGAATTTAGAATCTATAAAATAAGACAAAGCGGCGTGGGTTCCACACATTTTAGAAAAGAATGTATTTATGTTTTGTTATAATATGACCCATAGACTTCATAAAAGGTATCCTATGACCCACAAATATTATAAAACTACGACGCATACATATAGAAATTATGATATTTATGGAAATGTAACTTGACCCAACTTCACAAAACTGTAAAAATTATGGTATATCCCATGAACTCTGCAAAATTTATGTTATTAACAACATATTTTAGATTGTGCCTTTAGGCACGGGCACTATCTAGTCATACCATAAGATGCGCGCCGGCCGGAAAGAAAAACCTATTGGAAGTGCTAATCTCCGCTTCTACCAAAAATGGGCATATCCAGCCTGCTGCCTCATTCCTAATCATTAACTTCTTTTCTGGTTTAGAAATCAGCCCTCCACACATCTCTCCCTAGACATCATGCCACAAAAATTCCCAATTGTGGATCAAACGAAGCATAAAGAGCCACTCCTTCCCGTTGTTCTACGTATAGCATGTTGAGTACTTTAATCTCTCTCCATTATCTATTACCATTCGTAAATTGCGCATGATGAATGACTCCTCCGACCTCTTCCAAGTAATTGTTCTGCTGAGGGAATTCTCTGTCTGGGTGAGGGTAGGCGTTGCAGATAGGTGGGAAAGGGCCGCTTAGAACGCCACCCGCCTCTGTCAAGCTAGAACTTAGCAGCTTGGTGCGTTACAGCCCTTCTCACAAGCAAATAATGCCAATCCACATTACAAAAGGGTTTTATTTCATTAGTCGAGGCACCTTTCTCCCCAAGCATCCATCATATTAAGGTCCACAGATATTCAAACTAAATATGCTTTTTGTGGCCGTGTGTCATCCACGGATCCTGCCACCACCACCACAACCCACTTAAGAATCTGTATACCTACAATCTAGGAATGCTCTGAGGAGCAAGTTACAAGCTTGGAATTGTTTTGGGTGGTATTTTGGAAAGATTTCAAAACAATTTGGCTGATGGAGAGGCAAATCTTTACCCAAGGGAGTGTCTCACTCTTAAAGATTCAATAGTACTTTTGCAAGCATTTGCTTACCAAATTATATGAATGAGATATTGGAGAATATTCATAGCCTTCTGAACACATAGCTGAGTTGGGGTGCTTGTTCTGCGGTAGAGCTCACAATCCTGAAGGTTGTATACTGTGTCATGCATTTAGAAAAGGTTTAGATGATTTCCCTCCTTATGTTATGGAGTGAAAAGATGTGAAATTTCAGAGGCTCGAGTATTTCCCTCCTTCTGGGAGGTCCTGCACCCGCACCTGTACTGGGTGCTTCTGGGCGCTCTGCGGGTGCGGCAGGGTCATTTTGAAAGTTTAGTTGAGAGGTGTTCTAAAGTACAACTACAGTTTGACATCAAAAGCGTGCTTCTTTCATGACTTGTGAACATGTGATGTGTAGTATCTATTTTGTAGAATGGTTAAGGTGTATGATTTATATATAACTTGGACCACTATTAAAAAAAAAAATTATTTTGCATGCATATGAATATCTAACAAATTATATACACGTGAATTCGCCGCACCCGCACCACACCCGTACCCCTAATTTTCAGAAAAATGCCTCACCCACCCCTGAGCGCACCTCCGCCAGTGCTTCTTAATGAATAAGAATGCGCCAGTGAACTGTCAGATGGCTTTTAATGAATTCAACTTTTTTGGAAGGTTAGGTTTAAAATGGATTGACTGATTGTGTAACTAAACAATTCATTGCTTTCACTATCTTCACTTATGTTTTAAAATAAATAGAAAAGGGCCAGATGTGTTGTTTCTGCGCAAGGGAATATAACATGATTCCTCAGATAAAAATCTTTTTTGAAATCTCCTTTCTAGGGAAACTTAAGTGGATCATTATCTGGAATACCAGAGCACTCGGCCAAAGGGACATTTGAGAAAATTCTTAACCTCTAGTATTCCTATATCTCTTCAGGGCCATATGCCATCGTGAGTCTGTGATTTCCATAATGAAGGGAACTATTGGCCATCTTTTTCACATAGCCTATCATATAATCTATTTATCACTAAGCCCTTGATCAATCCCTCAGCTTGTGTTCTTGGTGGGGAATTGAAGTTGGTAAAGGGAGGAGGAATAGCATGGTTTAGAGTCTCATATTTTCATGGTTTTATTTATTCCCATATTTTTCTGGTTAGTTGGAGTAGTTAAGAGTTAAGAAAACTTAACCTATTAACCGGGGTTGTGGGTTAGTCTAGCAGCTTTCGTGTTGGGTATTTGAGATTTATTGGAGATTATTATGTGCCATATTGTGTGCCTCAATGTGCTAATATTATTGTGATAATTGTTTGACACTTGTTATTTGATTATTTAGATTAATTTTGTTGAAATAATGAGCGTATACGTGATTTAGAACTCTTCTAAGGCTTCTCTTTCCTCTTCTCATGCCGCCCTACCCGCACTGCTCCCCCAACCTTTGGACTTGTAGACACTTCATATAGCATGACATGATTATTTTAAGCCTACGTTTTGTGTGTGAATACCTTAGGATTGTATTAAGTAAAGTCACATTTATAAGGTACAATGCGATTTGCCAACCCTCCTCAATATTATACCAGGAGTCGTGCAAGACAAGTAGGAACAATGAATCAAGGAAACCAAGGAAACCAACAAGCTCAGGCTCCTCAACAATATGACCCAATTCGGTTCCAGAATCTGGAACAAGCGACCATAGCCTTAACCCAACTCCTGCACAATCAGCAGACTGGGGGAGGCGACATCATGAGTAAGATGGCGGAACTCCGACCCGACTTCTTTTACGGGACGGACGACCCGACCATTCTGGAGAATTGGATCCGCGACTTTCACAAGGCGCTGATTTCGGTGCGTTGCCCAGAGGATCGACGCATAGAAGTGGCGGTCTATTATTTTAAGAAAGAAGCCGATAACTGGTGGACTTCCGCATCAGCTACTTTGCTCGCCCAAGAAGGCTTTGGATGGGAGCAACTAAAGGAAGCTATGCGTGAAAGGTTCTACCCCGATCATGTGAAGTCTAGGAAATTTAACGAGTTCTTGCACCTGAAGCAAGAGGGAGATACCCTGACTGATTACTACGACAAGTTTATCGAACTTATGAGGTTTGGACAAGCAATTGCACCAACAGAGGCGAGCAAGATCCGCAAGTTTGTTGAAGGTTTGAACTTTCAAGTTCGAAGGGCCATGGGGCCTACACGTTTCAGCACACTATTGGAGGCCTATGGAGCGGCTCAGGATATGCAGCGCATGCTGGATGAGGACATAGAAGCTAACAAGAAAAGAAAGACCGAGGCACCAGCAGCAACTAGTTTCCAGAACCGTGGTACAGGAAACAATGGTGGGGATAAAAGGTTTCGCCCCAACCCAACCCCCACCAACCAGTTTGGAAACCAAGGCCAAGGAGGACAAGGCCAGGTGCGAATCTTCAACTGTAGGCAATGCGACAGAAACCACCCAGGAGAGGACTGCCGAGGGAATAAAGTTAACTGCCTCAATTGTGGTAGGCTGGGCCATCGAAGGTATGAATGTCGTGTCAAACCCTCAGGAAGCAACAATGGTGGATTCAACCGTGGAGGCAACAACTACGGTGGAAATAATAATGGATATAACCAGGGAGGCAATAACAATCGTGGTAACCAATATGGAGGGAACCAGCGCAACTATCAGGAAGGTGGAAGCTATAGGAACAAAAATAACTGGAGGAACAACAATGGGCAAGGAGGAAACAACTACAACAACAGGCCACAAGGAAGTGTTGCTGGATCCGTGACCGCAACAACAACAGCTCCTACAGCACCAGCTGCCACAGCCCGTAGCGCTGCTGGGACTATCAATGTTATGAATCAGACTCAAGCGGAGCAAGCCAACGTGGTGACTGGTACATTCCTAATCCATTCCACCCCTGCTTTAGTCTTATTTGATTCTGGAGCCACATTTTCTTTCATATCATCTAATTTTGCTAAGAAGTTAGACTTACCAACACCTACCCCAATTTCTATTACCATCTCTACCCCTAATGGAGATGTCGTACCTTGTAAAACCATGTATTCTGGAGTCAATTTAGAAATCCTAGGATCCAAGCTACCTTCTGACCTCATTCTTTTCGATATAGGAAACCTAGACGTCATCTTAGGTATGGACTGGCTTAGCAAATACAAAGCAACCATAGAATGTGCCAACCAAAAGGTTAGATTCCGTGGGCCGAAAGGTGAACGTCTATCCTATAGGGGCATAACTAATGGACCCAAAATCCAAATCGTATCAGCCTTATCCATCCTATCCTATGTGAAGAAAGGGCATAAGGCATACCTCTGTACGATCCATGATCAGGAGAAAGAAGGGGAAAAGTTAGCAGATATCCCAGTGGTGAGAGAATTTTCGGACGTCTTTCCGGAAGAGCTTCCAGGAATGCCACCAAAGAGAGCCGTAGACTTTGCGATTGATTTAGTACCAGGGACTGGACCAATCTCGAAGGCACCATATAGGATGGCACCAGCCGAGCTAAAGGAGTTACAAGAACAAATTAAGGAGTTATTAGACAAGGGTTTCATCAGACCTAGTGTATCACCTTGGGGAGCACCAGTTTTGTTCGTAAAGAAGAAGGATGGAAGTCTAAGACTTTGCATAGATTACCGGGAGTTAAATGGTGTAACCGTTAAGAATAGATACCCACTTCCAAGAATCGACGACTTGTTCGATCAGTTACAAGGAGCCGATACCTTTTCGAAGATTGATTTAAGGTCAGGATATCACCAGCTTAGGATAGCTGAACAGGATATTCCTAAAACGGCGTTCCGGAGTCGATATGGGCACTACGAATTTACAGTAATGCCATTCGGTCTCACCAATGCTCCAGCAGCATTTATGGAGCTGATGAACCGAGTCCTTCAGAAGTACCTAGATAAATTTGTTGTCGTTTTCATCGATGACATTCTAATCTACTCAAAAGGGAAAGAAGAACACGAACAACATTTGAGGGAAGTATTGGAAACCCTAAGGGAAGAGAAGTTGTTTGGAAAGTTATCGAAGTGTGAATTTTGGTTGGATAGAGTTCCTTTCCTAGGGCATATCATATCCAAGGAAGGTGTGTCAGTGGACCCAGGAAAGATTTCGGCAGTAAAGGATTGGCCCACACCAAAGAGCGTGACGGAGATAAGAAGTTTCTTAGGATTGGCGGGTTACTATCGGAGATTTGTGAAGAATTTCTCTAAGATAGCGAAACCCATGACGACATTAATGAAGAAGTCGAGCAAGTATGTTTGGGATAGCAAGTGTGAGGAAGCGTTCCAAACTCTTAAGGATAGGTTAACGTCAGCACCTGTGCTGACCTTACCTACTGAAGGAGGAGAATTTGAGGTATACAGTGATGCCTCGAAACATGGCCTAGGATGTGTTCTGATGCAAGATGGCAAGGTGATTGCCTATGCTTCCAGGCAACTAAAGCCTTACGAAGAGAACTACCCCACTCATGATTTGGAGTTAGCAGCTATTGTTTTTGCACTGAAGATCTGGAGGCATTACCTTTACGGTACAACTTGCAAGATTTTCACGGATCACAAGAGTTTGAAGTATATATTCACGCAAAAGGAGCTGAATATGAGACAAAGAAGGTGGTTAGAGTTAGTGAAGGATTACGATATTAAGATCCAATACCACGAAGGAAAAGCCAACGTGGTAGCGGATGCGTTGAGCCGAAAAACGGATCATACGGTGAATGCAATGTGGGTATTGCCACCTAAGCTCTACGAGGAGTTCCGGAGGTTGGAGATTGAAGTTTGCACAAGTGGATCCACGACTAATATGTTGTGCAATTTGACAATAGTACCGGATATCTTCGTGGAAATAAAGGATGCTCAAAAAAGAGGATGCTTTTCTACAAAAGATTAAGGAGAAGATCGGAAAAGGCGAAGCACCCGACTTCAAAGTAGAGGAAGACGGAAGCATAAAGTTCAAAGGACGGTGGTGTGTACCAATGAAATGTGCGGAAGTGAAGGAGAAGATTATGAAGGAGGCTCATAACACGCCCTATTCGGTACACCCAGGAGGAGATAAGCTATACAAAGATCTGAAGAAGAATTTTTGGTGGAAAGGTATGAAGAAGGAAGTAGCAGACTTTGTATCTCGGTGTTTGACTTGTCAAAAGGTCAAATTCGAGCACAAGAGACCAGGAGGGATGTTGCAACCTTTAGAAATACCAGTATGGAAGTGGGATTCCATCTCGATGGACTTTGTTACGGCCTTGCCCGTTTCGACAAATGGTCTGAATCAGATTTGGGTAGTAGTCGATCGACTGACAAAGACAACTAGATTCATTCCCATGAAGGACATGTGGGATATGGAGAAAAGAGCGGATGCTTACATAAAGAATATTGTGAGATTACATGGAGTACCAAGTTCAATTGTTTCTGATAGGGACCCGAATTTCTTGTCTCACTTTTGGAAAGAGTTGCAGAAAGCTATGGGAACAGAGTTGCGATTTAGCACAGCTTTTCACCCAGCAACGGATGGACAATCCGAAAGGACGATTCAGACACTGGAAGATATGCTAAGAGCTTGCATTTTAGACTTTGGAGGTTCATGGGTGGACAAGTTACCACTTATCGAATTCTCTTACAACAACAGTTATCATGCTAGCATAGGTATGGCACCCTATGAGGCGTTGTATGGAAGGAAGTGTAGGACACCTTTGTGTTGGAGCGACATTAGCGAGACGGTCATTCTAGGACCTCAAATGATAGAGGAGTCGACGAACCAGATTAGGATGATTCAACAAAGGATGAAGGCGGCGCAGGATCGACAGAAGTCTTGCGCGGATACGAAAAGAAGACCACTTGAATTTAAGGTTGGAGACAAAGTGTTCCTAAAGGTCTCTCCGACGAAGGGGGTTATGCGTTTTAATCAGAAAGGAAAGCTAAGTCCTAAGTTCATTGGACCCTATGAAGTTTTGGATCGGATCGGAGAGGTAGCCTATCGCCTTAATCTTCCTAACAACCTAGGTCGAGTCCATAATGTTTTCCATGTCTCTCAACTCAAACCTTATATTCATGACCCGAACCATATCCTTGACCCTGAACCAGTTGAACTTGATCCATCCCTCACTTATGAAGAGCAGCCTATCAAAATCTTAGATCGAAAGACTAGGGAAACCCGTACCAAGTCAACTGTGTTGGTTAAGGTTCTTTGGTCGAACCATCTCACTGAAGAAGCAACATGGGAAGCCGAGTCAGACATGATGAAACGTTACCCACACCTTTTCGACCAGGTACGAGTCGAGTGACGGGGACGTCACTCATTTTAAGGGAGATGTGATTTAACAGCCGTACATTTCAATAACCATCATGTTTCGTGTTACATGTCTTGCCATTACTTGTGCATTAGAACTACATGCATTGCATTGGGGGTGTTAGTTTAAGCTTCGGCGACGAAGCTTTGTTTTAAGGGAGATGTGATGTAATACCCCTGAATTTTAGGGGTATTTTTAGGAATCTATAGACTAGTGTGGACCATTATTTAAGTTTATAAAAATAAATTTTCTTTATATTTAGAACTACAAATGTAATTCACTTTTTTAGTTTTAATTATAGTTATATAGATATCTAATAATAATATATTTCTTGTATGTTTATATATATATATATATATATATATATATATTTGAGAGTAAAGTGTACGTATATATTTTTATTATCTTTATATATTTTTATGATAGTTAAAGTTAGTAATTAGTTGGGTGTAGTAGTGTGTCGTGTAACATTTATAACGTGACCAAACGTCACGTTTTATTGATTTTTACGTATCATGCCACCGCGTAGCACGGTGTACCCGCCACACCGTAACAGACCTTTAGTCATCACCTACCTCTGTTCATCTTCTCCAGGAGAGTTTCTCTCCATCCCTCTCCGACACCAACACAACCACCTCCGATTGCCGCCTCTAAACACCACCACCTTCACCCAATTTCGACCCAATACAATCCTAACCCATCAATGACCGATAGTTCCTCACCAAGATACCCAATTGCGTCCAAAATCACAACCCGATTCGATCCCGGAAAATCGCCGGTGGGTCTCCTACCTCACACCGGATTTCTTTTCTATCAGCCTATATAAACCACCCAAAACCCAGTGCTTCTCACACCCAAAACCCAGAGTCAATCTCACCCTCTCTCGCTCGATCTCTCACTCTCCCTTTCGAATCGCCGGAGACGAATCCGGCTGAACCCAAGTTCGACCGAAGCCAACCCAGCTCCGGCCGAAACCAGGCGACCCAGCGCCGTGCACTGTCGCCGTCGCCGCCATCGTCGCTTCCCTCTTCGTCGCCGTCCGTCCCTTTTCCTTCGTCGCCGTCGTCTTCGTTTGCTTCATTCGGTAAACACCAAATCTCTTGTTTTGAGTTTTGTTTTCAATGCCTTGCTCTTGTAAATTAGTTAAGTTGTAAAGTTTTAATTACCAAGAGCCATTACAGTAGGTTGAGTATGATGATTTTAGATGGGAGAATGATGTTGGGCTTGGTTGAGATGAATTTGTTATGAGGTGGATGTTACCAGTGGGTATGTTGTGGAGGTGGAAGGAAGTGGGTTGAAAGCTATTGGGAACTTTGGGGTTATTTTTGCATGTTATGAAATAATTGGGGTACCAAATGTCTCTTACGCAACTGTAGGGGGGTATAGATTGTTGTTTTCTGAAAAAAAAGGTTAGAAGCATAGAATTTTTTTGTTGGTTACTATTTTAACCAGAGGTTTCATATTTAGATTTTAACAAAGCCTTTATAAAACAATTGTTAACTAACGACCAATGAATTTTCTTTAATTCCTTCTCAAAAAAAAAAAAAAAAATCTTTAATAAAGTTTAGATGAACGTTATAGGTTATATATATATTATAGTAAGTTAGTATAACAATCAACGTTAGATTTTTTTTTTATAAACCATATTTCAAATAAATTAGGAATACCAATGTTTGAAGTGTTATTTCAAGATGTTTTGCTGAGTTAAATATTCTTTATTTTATAATTAAAATTTTAAATATAGACTTTGTGACCATCATTTTCAAAAATAATTTCTTTTCAAATAAATAAATAAATAATATAAGCTTGTTTAAATAGTTTTAATTAGTTTTTTTTTTCAAATAAGACTATGCTAAAAAGTCTTTGTCTTGTTGTTTAGTAAGTACTGAGTCGCGATAAATCAGGAATGGTTGGGGGTTGCGCTTGCATTTACATCTAGGACTGTGTGTGCACTATTGTCGTGTTAGTAGTGATTTAATTAGGAACGATTGCTATTGTAGATTCCGAGTTCGTAGGAGGCGAGTTCATTGAGGACCCGTACTACGAGTAGTTGCGTGCTTGCTTTCGTGTGACGATCTCTCTTCCTATCCAAGTAAGTTTATATGCACAACACCTTCAACTATCAAAATGTGTTTGGTGTGTGTTACTTGTGTATCGTGCAACTGTTTAAACTTTGAATTTTTAAATCCCTCTTGCAAATACATCTTTGAAAAGTATGCGGTTACTCGTGGTTACTAGAATGATCATGTGATATATTAATGAACGATAAATGATATGGGGCGATGTACAGAGGATGTGTGTGAAGGCTACGGCCGGAGGCGCACGTGAGACGAACCTCCTAGGGTTTCATACCCTACCCTATATGGGTTTTTATATTGTGAAAGCTATAGAGTACTACCTATGCATGTGTGGGTCACAACTGTATAGGGGTGTCGACACTTAAGGTCTCATAGTTAGTTCAGGGGTGAATTGGGATGGACTGTGATATCCCGAGAGGTACTCTAATTATTATTTATTGCATCGTGACCTCTCTGTGGGCATTCGTTACCCGCTGGGCTCTAATATGCCTCAGCTCAACTAATGATTAAATGTGAAGTTACTTCGGTTATATTGTGATTCACTCTTTAAGCCAAAACTCTGTTTTACATGTTGTGGTATATGCTTACTCAGTTTTTACTGATAAACTTTTACTGCGGTCGGCTGTTGCTATTTGAAAACCCGCAGGTTATGAATAAAGTGGGGGAACGCGCACACGTAAGCTGAAGACTAGGATCAGACAGCTAGGAACATTTCATTTCATTTAGGAAGCATATTTTTCAGAATTTAGATTTGAACAATGTCATTTGTTTTATTTCAAATTGTGGTTGGAGGATTTCTCCGGTTTTCATTAATAAATGCACTTTTGGATTATCGTTTGGTTGTACTAGCAGGGAACCGTAGGTTCCAGGGTTGTTTCACAAACAGTAAACCAACATATTTTCATTCTTACGAGAGAGATAATTATTGTCAGTACCACAACTGAATTACGCTATCTGACGACAACTAATTGTCAAAAATCAGGATGACAAGCCGTTGAACATAACAAATCAGACACCCGGGACTCCAGCATGTTCGATTTATAAATGCAAGTTTCAACCTTAATGCTAGTGAATGTGAGGGTGACACAAGAATGACAGGGAATGGTAGTTGTAAGATATTTGTCAGATACTTCAGCCATATATATTACAGTGCATAGTTGTCAAATCGAGATTCAGATCGCGAATTGAAATTCCACTATACTGAATCGCGAATCGAATCGTGAATCTTAAAGATTCGGTTCAAACCTTTTTAGGAATATAGAACATTGCATATCCCAAATAAGTAAGCATGTGTGAATAATACGTTCATATTTCAACAAGTAAACACAAGTTTTCAGTAAACTGCAGCCATAATGGGTGATTAGCAGCCCTATGCATCTACCCAAAAGATACAAAATGAGAGTATAAGAAGGTATGCATGTAGAGCAACATAAGATACCAAGATAACATAAAAATAATAGGGAAATCAGTTATCTTGCCTTAATATATTATGTGTACTAGTTATTTTGAAACATAACATGGGTATCAAAACTGACAGAAATAGAAAAAGTATGATTTTGTAGGCTGGCTCTAACTTAATTAGGCCCCGCCCGCATCAATGATGAATCGCATGAAACGGTCTGAATCGCTAGGAATCGTAAGATTCGGGCTCTTGAATATGGTTTCAGATTATTTTTTCTCCATTTAAGATTCACAGGGGGATTTGTATCATTTCGTGGGTGAATTGAATCGGAATGTATGAATTGAATCGTGAATCGTAAGATTCTGACAATATGTTACAGTGATAGTGGGATGATAAAGCTTTTCTAATTTATAATGGGAGGATGAGGCCTTGATATCTGAGGACAGTTATGACCAAGGACAGGAATATATGTCAATCTTGGTAATGTATCACATAAGAAAAATGATCCCCAGTTGTCATTTTATGTGCTTCAAACGTGGGACTGATTGAATTTAGAGTACTGTGGCCGGTTGTATCTTTTATTTTTTGGACATCAAAATGGAGAATAGTCCTCCTGTGAGACTACGCAGGTCCAGCCATGACTCACAAGTCCATTTATGTTATACTTAATCCTAATTCAATTGTTGCTTCACTCTTTTGTGTATTTTTCTAAAGCATAAGAAAAGCGCCGTCCGATCCACCAGCAACATAAGGGTACAAACTACACGGGAAAGTAAAAATAGGTTACCAAGTCTCTTGAAAGTCAAACAGTAGCTCACTGTGGCAGATGAGTATTCTTGTGCTCCAAAGAAACAATATTGTGTTCTAAGGACAGTGGCTAACTGCCAAAAGAAATCCTTAACAACCTAAATCAAATGTTCCAGCTAAAGATATTGGCTGGTATGGATTAGCAAGTTACACAATTGCATCATTTCAGACAATAAGCATGTTCAATTATTCAGTAATCAGTAAACTTAAGATTCTTGTAAGCACAAGTAATTGCAGCATAACAAAGGAGGTCTAAGCTGTGCAAGTTAATGTAAGAAATGCCAAAGCAAACACATAAATGTGATGAATAACACGTGTCCGTTCGTATGTGGAACTAAAGTCATTTGTCTGTTACCTTGTACTTTAACCCACTCATCTTAGTCTTCACCTCCACAGTCCATCCAGGAGGTAACCATTCCTGAGATCCAGATGTACCAACCTCCGGCTGTTAGGAAAGGAAATTATTTACATATGGATATTTATTTACTTTTTTTATAGAAAAGTGGACAGGCAAGCAGGTGAATTGAACTGAAGACCTCATGCATTACGCAAGGATAGATGACCAAGAAAATGAGACAATAAGATAAAGCTTTCAACTCACTCGTGTTACTTTGGTTCTGGGACTTTCTTTCTTATCTTCATTACTAGGTTGAGGTGTCTCCTGAGAAGGATGAGGTGTCCCTTGAGAAGGACTTCCGGCCACAGTCTCAACATGTGTCTTCTGGGAAGGACTCCTGGCCACAGTCTGAACGTGCCGGAGAACACTACGCTTTGAGTAAAACTTCTTGTCAATTTCACCGTTGACGTAGTACTGCAAAACCAGACACAAAAGGACGGTTACAACAACTCACAAATCAAGATCAATCAACTCTGTGATCTACAGCTAATAAAATGGAATATAACACGTGGCTCAAAAAGGCAACTCTTTCGGCTTCCAAAAATACATGAGGTTTGCTACGTCAATCAAGTTAACTATTTCATCATCCTTCACCCGTTCTCCCCTTGGCGTTTCTCTTGCAACACTTCAATGCAAATCGAATTGCTCCACGACACCTAACATTCGAACTGAGCTACCTAATTCGCTATCACTCTAACTAACACTTCGATTCCAACACAATATTTGAATTACTTTCTCCAACTGTAATTTTGAGCACAGAACACTATAGCCACATGTCAAACACTTAAATGTCTCCTCACAATTGAAACCGCTAACTGAAGCAGCCTGCTTAAAATAGCTTTTTAACCACTAAAACAACCAGAACACAAATGCATGTACTTCATTCACCTCCATAAAGCAAGCACTTTCACAAATAGCAAAAAAACAAAACGATTGAAGTAAAAAACCTCAATCCAAGCACACCAGTTCACAATCTAGGTCACAAATAGCTAAAAAAACAAAACGATTCAAGTAAACACCATATCAATTCCACAATCTGATTCAATATCTATGCATGCAAGTGCCAATTTAAGCAGTTCACTGAACAATAATCTACAAAACCTAACTTCAACGGAGAGAGTAAGCGAGAAGAGCTTAGAAAATCATCGCACCTTGATTCTGCGGCCGTTGGAGGCTCTGATGCGCTGCGTCCAGCCGGGAGGAAGCTCAGGCGACTTGGCGGAGACCATCGCGGCGGCGATCTGACAGATCCGGCGAGGAGTCGCCGGAAAAGTGAAGTATTAGGCGCCGATCAGAGCTTTGCGGTGATCGAAGAGAGGTTGGTGGTCTTCTGTGAGTCCACTGGTGTTCGCTGAACTCTCAGGAGAGTGTGAAAGTGTGAAAAGAGTGAAGATGAGAAATGCTGATTTTTGGGGCTTTTATGGTTGGGGAAGAGAGAGATGGGGAATGAATGAATGAACACGTGTTAAGAGTTGTGAAATGGAGCTACGGACTTGAGAGTGGACTGGTATACCTAAGTGTACCTGGTCTGTTTCTTCTCTTTCTTCCAGTTTTGACTTTTTCATCCGTAGGCATGTCACTTTGACCCGGTGATTTGGATATCAAAACGATGCAATTTTACGGTAACTTTTTATGGTATTGTAGAGTAAAGTTTATTGTACAAACACCATAAAAATTTACCAAAAAAGTACATCGTATTGCTAATCAAATCATCGGGTCAAGGCGGCCTGATGAATAGTGGTAAAACTAAAAAATGGAAGAAAGAGAAGAAACAGAGGAAGTAGTTGTTTTTCACTTTTACCACATTCTTTTCTGTCTGATCGTTTGACTTTTCTTTTGACTTGTATTTGGGTTATTTTGACTAGGACTGCAACTCGCGCGGGCTGGACGGGTTGGAACCCCTGTCCAAGCCCGAGCCCGAGTTATGTCGTGGCTGCCCAATCCCAGCCCGACCCGGGTTAAGAGCATTGTCAACCCGTCCGAGCCCAAATTCTTATAAATCAATTCGGGTTCGGGTTGAATTCGGGCTAGTATATTAAACTTAATATCTCTTAAAAAACACAAAAGAATAATAAATTATTAAAAACAAATCAACCAGTTCAAGAACAAAATAATAATTAAAAACATCGCTAATAACCAAAAGCAAAGTAGCAAATTCATATTAGATATGCTACATAATTCTTTTAAAATATAATATTTATATGTAGTGTCATGCAAATCGGGCAATTCGGGTTAGCCCGTCATTCGATATTTGTGCCCAAGCCCGACCCTTATTGCAATTCGGGCTGAGAATTTGTGTCCAAGCCCGCCAAAATTACCAAAAATATGTGTCCGGGCCCTATTTAAATTCGGGCTGGGCTCGGGTTGGTCGGGTTCAACCCGCCCAAGTTGATCACCTAAAACTCCTAGGAGAGGCTGCGCTCCCGCTCTCAATCTTCGCTCCGGTGCTTTCAGCTCGAATTCACATATAATCCTCGTTCCCAAAATTCTAGAGCTCGTTTTTACCAACGCTTTGTACTTTCTTAGAAATTAGCATTAATACTTAGTTATCAAGTCTATTTCAAACTAAGTCAGACGAAGATTTCAACTAAAATAATCTAGCCAACTCCGTTCTTAGGTACCATGTTGCCTCAGTGTATATCAAGTTTCCATTGCTAACACTCAGTCAAGTTGAACTTCCGTCACATTCTTTAAATATGGAAGGTTCTACTCTTATATATAAGCTTTGTAATTATAGTCACCATATCTACCTTGCCAAAAAATATAAAATATAATATGTTTATATCTAAATTATATAAAATAATTTATTTATATACACGCTCTCATGACGCTCTCAAATATAACATTTTTAGAATTTGTCGCTTTGGCGTTCCCGCTCCCGTTCTCGCTCTCGCTCCCGCTCCCGCTCTAGGTGACGTAGGTTGCACCCCTAATTTTGACAGAGTGATTTAAATAGTTAAAAGATATCCCTCCGTTTTGCAAGATAATACTCCCTCCGTTTCTTTGCTTTGGCAAGTCACTCAAAAAGTTAGTTATTTAGGTAGGATCAATTCCAATTGCATCTTAAGCAACTCTTTGTTCAATTGGGCAAATAACTCTTATTTATCTATCCTATAGATAATCTCAATTGGTACCTCTGGGCTTTTAATCCTTATTAAAATTACCTAGTTACGTCCAACCTCTTACTTCAACAATTGCACACTATGTGTGCCATCGCATCACATAATGATTAATCAAGTCACCTTGCTTTGGCATGCACGAACTTGATTAATCGATTTGTGATGAGTGTTTAAGTAAGCGAGAAGGCAAACGTAATATTTTAGTCTTGAGTGATTTTTCTTTCAATTTTAATTTATTTCGTTGATCCATATCAACTAATCTACTTATTTGAGTTTGGGAAAAACTCCAAATAAAAGATCCGCGTTGTTAAATATCTTATTGTCAAATTGCATGCATCACTCATACACCAACAACAATAATAAGACAATAAAGTAAACATCCACAAAAAGAAATTAATGTGATATGCATATGGCCTCATAGACTAAGATATTCTCAAACCAATGAGAATATCTATGAAACCTAGAATAGAAAACGCATCTCCATGTGCCTCCATCTCTTGGTCCATTCTCCATAGTCTTGTGGAATACTCCATGCTCCATGCTGCGGCTCTTTTAATTCTTCGGGCTCCTTTTATTCAACCTTGGGTATGTATTCTATTTAGTACTAGCTAGCATCTAAACTAAATAAATAAATCTCACAAGTTGAGAAGAAATATACCAGCTCGCAGGCCGTAAAACTAATTAATTATTACATTAAATTGATCGGCTCGCATGCCGTAAACAAACCACAATAATTAAACATCCACCACAAAAGACATCGAAGGCCATATCCAGTCACCATCCGAATTGGACAAAAACAGTTAAAACCAATTTTTAACGCGCTTAGTCAATTTTAGTTGATTTTTGGATTACTAGGGTCAAAACGGTCCAAGAGGGCGCACCAATATTCGGTCGAACCCCATAATGGACCGCCCAAGGCCTTGCGCCGGCCGACCCCTAGCCCACACGGCTAGGCCGTGCTCTCGGGCTGCCCCAGCCCCTTGTCCGAGTCTAGCTTGGGCGGCAAGGAAGGAGGGGCGGTCCCCTATGGGGGGCGAACCTCTTTTAGGGGTTGTTGCCATAACAACTCCTTGACTTGTTGTCCAAGTTTGGTTGTTTTCTAATTGAAAAACTCCCTTTTCCATGCCCAAGAACCCTGGATCTTAGATCCTAAAATTTCTCAAACTCAAAAATTCATACATCCAATTCAAGAATTAGATATTGTTTGGTTGAATCATATTCAACATGCATCTAATATGCTTAATTTGTCGTTTTAACGCAATAACCAACAATTAAAGGTGATTGTGGGTTTTTGATCATGGATACGCCGCGAAAGAATAATATAATTATCTGATCAAGGACCTCCAAGATTCACAGGAAAAGAAATCATGATGATGGTAAGAGAATATTGTTATGTACCTTTGAGGTCTCCTTGATGACTTCTAACGAGAAAATTGTCACGTCTCTACGGTTGATCCACGCCTAGAGGTGAGATATAGATCTTTCAAACTCCTCGTGCTAGCTAGGAAGAATGGAAGAGGACGAAGAAATCACGCAACGGAGAAAAGATGAGGTTTCGGCCTCCTCTCTTGGCCGACGGGTAGGGGCGGACAGACAAGGGGGGTTCGACCCTCTTGTTTGTCTTTCTCTCTCCTTCATTCTCTCCTACTCAAAGTATGTTATGAGCATAAGTTGTAGGGAAGGAATCTAGGAGCATCCTTTACATAGTCCAACAACTCCTTGTTACTACATAAAGGCCCTTTCCCAATCCTACTCAAGTTCGGATTAGTCCAACTTGCATATTAGTCCTACTAAGTTAGCAAGTTGTTGCGTTTTGATCCTTCTAATTTTAATCATATTAATTAATTACTTACCAAGTCTAGTTCCCCCATATGTTCTATTTAGTTGGTAATAACTATTTACTAATATGGAGCGGCCTCTAGCAAGACATCCATTCTTGCCAACAAATAGAATAGTCATCATAACAAACCTTGTGCAAGTATTGTCTCATCCTTTTGTCTCAATATCCGGATTGGACACGAGACATACAAGTCACACTCGTATATCCAATCCATAGTTCCTCGATCCTGGGAATAGCCTTATTCGTGCAAATAACATCAATATCCTATATTGATTTATTTGAGTCTGGCCAGACATTCTATAAGCACTATCTCTCGAGTGGCCTAGGATATTTGCTCCCGTTATGTGGGAGGGACAAATTCTATCTACATCACAACGATATCTAAGCTTGCTTCCTATTACGTCCAATACGCGCCTTTATGACTACCCAGTCACGGTGTAGCGTTTGACGCTACCAAAACACAATATTCCTCAACTAGAACAACTAGTGACTTCGAGTCTAAGGATGACAATACCGTTGTCACCGCGAGAAGCACTTGTGAATTTACATAACATGTATGTAGCCTTCTCGGAGATGGGTCAATCCAGTATGCCATTACTCCTAATGCATACCCATGTGTTGGACCATGATATTTCCATATCAATCCAACCCCATACTAGTCTATAGATGATTGTCCTATTAATCATTATAATGGACTAGGGATATTTAAGATAAACAACACAATTATAAATCTAATGACTTCATTATATTAAATATCTCAATAAATAATACAATGAATATTCTAGCCACTAAACTAGATTGCCTCTAGGACACCTATTCCAACAGCTAGCTCATCGCTAGTGAACCACGTTATATCGGGTGTGTTGTTGTGTTCTTGTTTCGTCTATTATCATGGTTCTTTAAGCTCTGTCCGGATCATAACACCAAGTGTGTGTAACCCTTATATAGAAAGCCGGTTGGTACCTAATCACCAGTCAACCGAGGGACACAAAGTTTCAAAAATATCGCTTGATAACTCCTCATTTGAAGTTATTTAAATTACCCTTTGGAGGGACTTGTGAGGAGTTTTGAGCAGAAAATGATAGAATCTTAGCTAATTTGGCATAAATTTGAGTTTGATAGAGTTTTATGAATTTATTGCATTTTACATATTTTATATGATTTCACGCATTTTCTATCACATGTATGTTTATGGGGGTGTGTTGAGGTGTAATTGAGGTACATGTGGTGGATAACGCAGAAATCCATGCGAGATCATGGCCGGAAACATGAAGAAATCAATCATATAAGGAGGAACTGGAGAAAGATTGAGCTCGAAAAGACTATGATGAGCAAGGATGCGAGGAAAACACGAATAAGTCATCGATAGATGAATGTTAACGCCAATATTGGTCGAAAAGAAAAGCCTGGACGAGATTCGAAAAAAAAGAATAAAGAAACTCATATTTGGATCACAAACCCAGCTCACTGCGGTAAAGGAACCTTCTGACCGTGGTGGGAGAAGGCATATTTCACAGAAGAAAAGCTCGAACCGCGGTGAGATTTGAATAGAAACTCCAATAGAGAGAGGGACAAGCTCACTGCAGCGAAGTTACAGAAAGATAAGCCTCGGGCTACTTCAACCACAGCGATCAAGTTGGCTCACCGTGGCGACATACTGACAACGTCATGATTTTGGGAGCTTTGTGAACATTTTAATATCTTTACATGAGATTTCGTACCTCAACCCAGCAACTTGAACAGCATGTATTTCATCATACTCACTCTTAGACACTTGGAGTTCATACATGGAGAGTTAAAAGACGAAGATCGAAGTGCGTATCCAACAACTCGCGGAGATTTTATCGTTTGATTATCTTTCCAATTATTCTCTTAATTTTAGACAATGAAGTCTATTGCATATTTCCTGAATAGGAGTAACTAAACCTTAGTTTGCTACGGCTCGAGTTGGCCCAGGGTTCATCCCGGATTAAGTTATGAGATTTAAATTCACCAAGCTCGGCGATGACTTTCTACATCAATATGTGTGTTATTTTATTAAAATTCAACCCTATCATTGTTTCTTGTCTCAATGTTTTCACAAGAAACAGTCTATAGTATAGAAGTATGCACTTAAGGAAAAAAGTGAGAATGAGAATAAAAGAAAGTAACGTTAAAAAAACTTTGTTTGTTCATTGTGTACCACTCCGTCCCACATCTTTTGCACCATTTAGACTTTTACCACTATTCACTGGGTCACTTTGATCCGGTAATTTGGATAGCAAAATTTTTACAACTTTTAGATAGTTTTTACGAAGTGTTGTAGAGTAACTCTTATTCTAGAAGACAGTCAAAAAATTATCAAAAAATTATATCATTTTGCGATCCAAATCACCGGGTCAAAGTGACCTAATTACGGGTGAAAAAAGTCCAATGGTGCGTTTCACCTGAGACAGAGGGTCTGTTTGGATAACTGGGTTAGGGTGCAGGGCCGTCTCTAGATTTTTGGTGACCCTAAGCGAGAACGATTTTTAGGCCCTTTATATGTTATAATTCCTACAATGATAGTTAAATAAACTTTTGTTCTTAATTTTATGGAGACAAATAAATTAATCGTCTTTCTTACTTTTTCTCTTTTTGCACTCAATATGATCATGGTTTTTTTTTCAAGACTTACGGTTTTTGTTGTCTACTAGGATCGAATCCAGGACCTCATGCAGGGGCTTTTAAACGCCCTACCACTTGAGTTAATACCCATGTGCAATATGAACGTGTTTTAGTAAGTATAATAGTTTAAACAAATTTATATGAACATGACAATATCAAAATCTATTCTAACCCTCAAATTAAAATGATTAATTATTTCAGAAAACAGATTAATTGGTCAATTAACTTCTTAAAAAGAATCCATTGAAATAAATTATCATGCGTTTTTTAAGAATAAAAAAACAAGCTTTCAATTTAATACAAAGCCACCCTACAAATATGGGCAGAATTAAAATTTGCTTCTAAATTTAAAATGTATTAGACTATTAATCATTGATCTAAAAAAAAATACATAACTTTTAACTCAAATCCAGCACTGTGGCATTTAAAAAAAAATAAAAATTCCAGCACTGTGGATTAAGGAAATGTCGTGGAGATATTTAAGGAGAATTTTGTTAGGAAGAGAAAGTGGGTTCTCCAAATCTAATAGCACGTGTCCTTGTAAATGAGTTATCGTAGGTGACTTTTTGCTACTAAAATTGGCATGAGTGCTGAATTGTACAATTTTTAAAAACAGTGACACAAACAAATACCACTCCGTCCCACCTCTAACGCACCATTTGACTTTTTCACCCGTAACCGGGTCACTTTGACCCGGTGATTTGAATTACAAAACGATGTAATTTTTTGATAATTTTTTGATGGTCTTGTAGAATATGAGTTACTCTACAACACTACGAAAAAATTATCTAAAAAATGCAAAGTTTTGCTATCCAAATCATTGAGTCAAAGTGACAAAGTGAACAGTGGTAGAAGTCCAAATGGTGCGAAAGAGGTGGGAGTCCTACTTTGGTGCCCCTAGATTTTTGCGGCCCTAAGCAAAGGCTTTAACTGCCTAGCACTAAAGCCGGCTCTGTTAGGGTGGTTGGGTTAACAAAAATAGGGTGATGTTTGGATAACATGGTTCGGTTCGAGAAAAAACCGGACACCGCCATCAAAAATCCATACACCCCGTCAACATCACCTGTCTCTCTCCTTCTCTCTCTCGTCAAATATCTCTCTCACATGTGAAACAACTTTCTCTCTCTCCCACTCACACTCTCTTCTCCCTTTTTGTACCCAGGCACACATGTCCCTTTCACATCCCTCTCTCTCCCACTCACTCTCTCTCTCCTGCTACACTCGGGCACCGCCCATCTCTCTCTCTCCCTCTCCCTCCCACTCACTCTCTCTCTCCTGATATAGCCGGGCACCCATCCTTTTACGCCGGCCACCGCTTATTGCGACCTCAACCAAATTTAGTTGGGTTCGGTTGCTGGTTAACCGAACCCAAGTATCCAAACGAGCCCAGAGTGGTAATTGGTTACGTTTGCCCGGCTCAGATGAGATTAAATAAGATTATGAGGGGTTGAACTGTATATATAAATATACAACCGCCCTTTCTAGGCTCTTCGACATATATAAATCGCTATTGTGGAGGAGAACTATCAAATAATGACCTCTTCTTGTGGTTAAGCAGCGAGGTTGAAGGGGGAAATCCCTGATCTCGAAAACCTAGTTTACCGTCGACGAACCAATCTCGATTTTCCGGCGAAGATTCAAGGTCAGGGTTTGATTCGTTTCTTCTCGAAATCACCGTAACATAAACCCTAACCAGAACAAATTTGAACAAATCGCTTCCTTCAATTGACGCAAATCATCTGCAACACACAGCGAAACCCTAAAAGATTACAAAGCCGTGCGATTGCGATTTGTTGACACAACATTGCTGAGTGAGTACATTCATCGCAGGCTCTGTTTGCGTTCCTGTTTTATGTCTCCGTCTTCATCATCCACTTGGGGTTTGTAGAAATTGAACGCTGGGAAGAACCAAGGTTTGGGGAGATCAATTTTTAAAAAGCCATATTTTTTTTATGATCTCATGACAATGTGCTTATGATCTAATGAAAAGACCTTGAGATAGCCCTGTAAAATTTGAAAGGAGGCAGATACCAACTTAAGTTTCTTTATTGTGATTGTGAGAGTATTCTTCTGATTGTGGTTGTATGGAAAAGTAATCAAAGAGTATAGCAAGGCTTTTGAATTGTCTCATGTGGTGTGAATTATCAACTATGCCTAGGGAGTTATGCTTTGTTTTTTGTTTTTTTTTTAATGAAAACTGGTGCTTTAGTCTGATGACATAGATTAAAAACCAGCTATAGGTCTCGGGTCTTGCAAATATGTACGCTATCATAATATGAGATAAAAGATACAGTAATCGGCAGTTCTGAAGAAGGAAAGAGCTACGGCTAGAGTCACTACACGCTCAACTATCTGCAATGGACCCTTTTGATCGTAGTCTTATTTGGGGTTATTTTTTATTCTGCCATTTTACGTTATAGCTGCTGATCTATTTTAGGTATATCATTTAGTTTACATGAAAATGCTATAGCATTGTGTATCTCATATTGGACTGTGAAACTCTATAAGCCTCGGGTCTTTTTTTTTTGAGGGAATATAGGTACGTGGGTCTTGCGAATATGTATAGTATGAGATAAAAGATATAGTAATCGGCAGTTCTGAAGAAGGAAAGATCTACGGCTAGAGTTACTACATGCTCAACTATCTGCAATGGATCCTTTTGATCCAGTCTTATTTGGGGTTATTTTAGTTGTGCCGTTGTACGTTATAGCTGCCAATCTATGTTAGGTATATCATTTAGTTTACATGAAAATGCAATGGCATTGCATATCTCATATTGGACTGAGAAACTCTTTGGTTGTCATCGATGCTTTATTTCATTGCCGGAGGTTGTTAATGCTGTTCCTTTTTCGTCGTGGTTCAGATGACGATGTTGAAGGAGAGTTTAAGTAGATTTAACAAGCAGCAGGAAAAGTGGCAGTCGACCCTTGCAAGTATCGCAGCCAATGCAGGGCCTTCTAGAGCTCCAATTCACAAGTCGCCAGCTCCAGGAACATCTACTTCAGTTGCTGCTGGGTCTCCTCTCCCACCCAGGTTCTCAGAGGACACGGGGAGGCTTCAACAGATCCACAGTGTCCGAAAAGCACCTATTGGATCTCAGATTAAGCGGGTGATTGACCTTTTGCGAGAGGTATGATTTTTGTTCTTTCTATCTTCTATCAGACCGTTCTTTGTCTGGTCCTAATAATTCTTCAGTGATTTAGTTTCTCATTTTCATGGTGCTGAAGCTAATCCCGACAACTGGTTAGGACCATTATAGTTGAGCATTAGTTCTTGTTACCTAGGAAACATTGTCCTCTTCAGTAGTGTAGAACTGTGTTACCGCTATTGATTCATACCGTAGGGAATTGCGAATTGGGTCACTCGTTCCGGTGAAATTGGCTATCCAGAAGTTTTCGCTATTTTCATCTTAAGTATTAGACTTTTAGTTCATATTGAAGGTTAATCTACCAGGTACATTACTAGGATTTTGGCGTACTGCAGTAATTGATTGTTTGATCGTTTTTTATCTCGGGAAAATGATTTAAGTTCCTGCTGAAGTATCCAAATAAGCCTCTACCCATAGCGTGCCGAATTCCATAGGGTATAGCGATCCGCGTTCCTGTTTCAGTTCCACAAATAGAAGTGATCCAGTTCCCAGTCACATTGGTTTAGATATGGGAATGCAATGCATATCCGGCTGCTGATTGTTGTGACTCTACTCTTATTTTATTAGATAACTTCATATGAATGAATCTTATTGGCAGAGTTTGTACTCACTGGTATAAATCCTTGTTTCTTCCTCTCTAGAAGTTAGAAGATCGATACTCGGTAGGAGACATGGTTTCTTGCAGATTTGTTCTGATCTAGTTAAACATGCATCATATCTATAGGATACATGGTTTACTTGCAGAATGATACATACATTTGGTTGGCTTGTATTAACTACTTAACGTTTCAATTCTATGTGATCTGACAGCATTCGCCACTCTAGGTGGGGGAGTATTCTTTGATTATAGGTATCAGTATATTTATTGCAGTAGACAAAATCTGCTCAAAGACATTGTCTTCTACATACTTGTAGATTCCATATTTTTTTTTTTTTTTTTAATATGCCCATGGTCTTCAACCAACAAAACGAGTAGAGCTTTCATGGTTGCATTGTACATTTTCTTGTAGACGGGATTCTTTTTTTTTTATCACCTTTCTGACAATAAACCTTAATTATCTGTATCTTTGCTGTGCAGGAAAGACAAGCCTTTACTCCAGAGCAAATAAATGAGAGAATTTTTGTTGATATAAATGGAAACAAAGCAGTCTTTGACAGTTTGAGTAAAAATCCTAAAGTAAAATATGACGGGCACTGCTTCTCGTACAAGGTATTTTCTTTTCACCTGGACTTGAACTATTTTGCCTGCTGCTTTTAGTTACTTACTGCTTTATTTGTTTACAGGCCAAGCATGACCTAAGTGACAAGAATCATTTATTTGCTTTGATACAAAAATTCCCAGAAGGGATTGCAGTCATTGATCTCAAGGATTCATATCCAACGGTCATGGAGGATCTACAGGTTTGTTCTACCGTGAAACTCAATTTTATCTGTTTTCTTATGTTACTTATGGGAATGAACAGGTGGAATATACATGGTTTTATCCATGATGATCTTTTGGGGTATGCAGCTAACAGCCTAACTTTACAGAGATTTAAATTTAAGACATTCTAAAGGGAAACAGAAGAACTTTAGAACTCTTGAGTTCAAACTTTAAGTGTCTAGAATTTAGAATCTATAAAATAAGACAAAGCGGCGTGGGTTCCACACATTTTAGAAAAGAATGTATTTATGTTTTGTTATAATATGACCCATAGACTTCATAAAAGGTATCCTATGACCCACAAATATTATAAAACTACGACGCATACATATAGAAATTATGATATTTATGGAAATGTAACTTGACCCAACTTCACAAAACTGTAAAAATTATGGTATATCCCATGAACTCTGCAAAATTTATGTTATTAACAACATATTTTAGATTGTGCCTTTAGGCACGGGCACTATCTAGTCATACCATAAGATGCGCGCCGGCCGGAAAGAAAAACCTATTGGAAGTGCTAATCTCCGCTTCTACCAAAAATGGGCATATCCAGCCTGCTGCCTCATTCCTAATCATTAACTTCTTTTCTGGTTTAGAAATCAGCCCTCCACACATCTCTCCCTAGACATCATGCCACAAAAATTCCCAATTGTGGATCAAACGAAGCATAAAGAGCCACTCCTTCCCGTTGTTCTACGTATAGCATGTTGAGTACTTTAATCTCTCTCCATTATCTATTACCATTCGTAAATTGCGCATGATGAATGACTCCTCCGACCTCTTCCAAGTAATTGTTCTGCTGAGGGAATTCTCTGTCTGGGTGAGGGTAGGCGTTGCAGATAGGTGGGAAAGGGCCGCTTAGAACGCCACCCGCCTCTGTCAAGCTAGAACTTAGCAGCTTGGTGCGTTACAGCCCTTCTCACAAGCAAATAATGCCAATCCACATTACAAAAGGGTTTTATTTCATTAGTCGAGGCACCTTTCTCCCCAAGCATCCATCATATTAAGGTCCACAGATATTCAAACTAAATATGCTTTTTGTGGCCGTGTGTCATCCACGGATCCTGCCACCACCACCACAACCCACTTAAGAATCTGTATACCTACAATCTAGGAATGCTCTGAGGAGCAAGTTACAAGCTTGGAATTGTTTTGGGTGGTATTTTGGAAAGATTTCAAAACAATTTGGCTGATGGAGAGGCAAATCTTTACCCAAGGGAGTGTCTCACTCTTAAAGATTCAATAGTACTTTTGCAAGCATTTGCTTACCAAATTATATGAATGAGATATTGGAGAATATTCATAGCCTTCTGAACACATAGCTGAGTTGGGGTGCTTGTTCTGCGGTAGAGCTCACAATCCTGAAGGTTGTATACTGTGTCATGCATTTAGAAAAGGTTTAGATGATTTCCCTCCTTATGTTATGGAGTGAAAAGATGTGAAATTTCAGAGGCTCGAGTATTTCCCTCCTTCTGGGAGGTCCTGCACCCGCACCTGTACTGGGTGCTTCTGGGCGCTCTGCGGGTGCGGCAGGGTCATTTTGAAAGTTTAGTTGAGAGGTGTTCTAAAGTACAACTACAGTTTGACATCAAAAGCGTGCTTCTTTCATGACTTGTGAACATGTGATGTGTAGTATCTATTTTGTAGAATGGTTAAGGTGTATGATTTATATATAACTTGGACCACTATTAAAAAAAAAAATTATTTTGCATGCATATGAATATCTAACAAATTATATACACGTGAATTCGCCGCACCCGCACCACACCCGTACCCCTAATTTTCAGAAAAATGCCTCACCCACCCCTGAGCGCACCTCCGCCAGTGCTTCTTAATGAATAAGAATGCGCCAGTGAACTGTCAGATGGCTTTTAATGAATTCAACTTTTTTGGAAGGTTAGGTTTAAAATGGATTGACTGATTGTGTAACTAAACAATTCATTGCTTTCACTATCTTCACTTATGTTTTAAAATAAATAGAAAAGGGCCAGATGTGTTGTTTCTGCGCAAGGGAATATAACATGATTCCTCAGATAAAAATCTTTTTTGAAATCTCCTTTCTAGGGAAACTTAAGTGGATCATTATCTGGAATACCAGAGCACTCGGCCAAAGGGACATTTGAGAAAATTCTTAACCTCTAGTATTCCTATATCTCTTCAGGGCCATATGCCATCGTGAGTCTGTGATTTCCATAATGAAGGGAACTATTGGCCATCTTTTTCACATAGCCTATCATATAATCTATTTATCACTAAGCCCTTGATCAATCCCTCAGCTTGTGTTCTTGGTGGGGAATTGAAGTTGGTAAAGGGAGGAGGAATAGCATGGTTTAGAGTCTCATATTTTCATGGTTTTATTTATTCCCATATTTTTCTGGTTAGTTGGAGTAGTTAAGAGTTAAGAAAACTTAACCTATTAACCTTTTGTAGAATGGCAACACCCCTCTTCGTTGGTACTATTGATGATTTCTTTTACAAAAATGTGTAATCGTTTAAACAAGGTATTTAGTGAAGGTAACTGTCGTTGCTATGGTTCTTGAAACTTGCCAATAGCTTATGCCATATCTCCCTATCGTTAAGTACACTGGAAGGCCAGTGTAAGATGTCTGCAGTCTGTATCTGGAATATTCCTCACAGATTCACCTCTTGTTATGACAAATTAGGTCTCAAATTCGTCAACCATGTCAGAAATGCCCAAGCAGTATATAAGTGTCATATAATACTGGAATCTAATTTGCAGTTGTGGGAAGTAGGAACACATATATACAAGACCTGATTTGGTTTTTTATCTCTACCCACCCTAAGTGCATTCGACGGATTTGTTCTAGTGCCATATATTTTAAGTATATATGTTAACCCATCTGCAAAGACCATCTTCATTTATTCTTCTGATCATATGAGATGCAGACAATAAATTTTCCGGTTTTGCTACCACCTGATGGTTTAGTGATTCATTAACTGGATTTCAATGATTAGCTATTACTTCTCATTTCTTTCGGCTTCTGATTGAAGTCGGCACTTTTATCTCTAGGCTTTGAAAGCTGATCGCAAAATCTGGTTATTATCAAACAACGACTCCAAAGAGGACATAGCCTATCCAAATGATCCCAGAGTCCCTACCATGGAGGTTGATGATGAACTGAAGCAGCTCTTCTTGGGAATCGAACTACCCCGCGATATGATTGATGTTGAGAAGGAGCTTCAGAAGAATGGAATGAAACCTGCGACAGAAACTGCAAAGAGGAGAGCCAAGGCCCAGGTTGACGGCATTGCTCCCAAGCCTAAGGCGAAGAAGACGAAGGAGAGGAAGATCAGCAAGAGGACTAAATTAACCAACAAACACATGCCAGAACTTTTCAGCCTCTGATGGGTGTGAATTAAGCTGTGTTTGGTTACCCAAGATCTTCAGATTGTTTTTGTGTGGAAACAGTTTGTGTACCCTAGTTTTTGCTTGACTAGATTTTGGCCTACCGATAATAATATTAAGTACTAGAACTCTGCTAGTATTTCTGTAAATAGCTAGTGCCTAAACCATGCTTCTTTGCTGATTGAAACTTTCTTTCGCTAATTGGCGTAAATAATAGTATTGAAACTTGAACTAAACGCAATCCAGTGTTTATTAGTTGACCGGACCGAGGACTTTATATCTCTCCTTATCTGATTGGGAAATAGCAAAGCTGGTCTGAAATTTCTTCGAGTTCTTGTCGACGATATCAGTATTTAAAAATTAAAAAAACCCAGGATTTTTTGGATTTTTTTTTTCTCTCGTTGGATAATTTTCTTCTGCTTAGTTGTTACGGTATTTATTTACTTAATGTTTCTGACTTTTATTTTTAGTTTATTTAGCCAGGGCCATGTTCATTGGTAGGGACATATAGGGGTACACTAGATCTAGTAGGAAAGCAACATTGTTTGGGAGATTTAGAGACTCTCTAATCAATCAAATCCCAATCAACAAAACAACATTGAACACAGCAAAAGCTAATTTGCAAGTACAGAAAAAGGAAGATCAAAGAAGCAAGTTCCATGATTTGGAAAAAAAAACAGATTCTGCAGGGACACTTGAGGGACACGGCTCTTGGGACATGGAGTTGCTTACACAGGTCAAGTTCCTGTGTTTTATATCATTGGATCCTTCCAATTTCTCTGTTGACTGCTATAGCATAGGATGATACTACTACTAGAAAACAATGCCTCTGCACGCAATTATTACGACTGTTTTCTGAATATTCTACCCCAATAGATAGCGAAAACTTGTGCCCCACATCGCGAGAAAATAAGAGAAAAAAATAATGCTTCTAACTCTTTAATTATTTTTTTGCTTAGTTGACTTATTTGTAATCAACACATAATTATTATTATTCTTCCATCATTGCTCACTTTTAGTCGGTGAATAAACCCGATTCCTCCTCCCCCTGTTTCCTCTACTTAAAATATTCTTTGTATCGCTTTTAGGCACAGCCTCCCTTATTTTCATCAACCTCTGACCCTTCTGTCTCTTTTCTAAACCCCAGAATTATTAATTAGTTAGAAACTTCTTTATTCGTTATATCAAGTTCTTGCACCTCCGCCGGCGAGCGTATAACTCCGGCAAGCGGCGATGATCAATAAAAATAAGCTAACTGAAGGTGATATTGTAGTACCTCAAAATTTGTGTATATTCATATATATACCCATGATTTTTATTTTGCATTACCTTACAAATATAACTTCTAAAATCCCTATGATATCTAACCTTTCTATTCAAAATCTCTATCCATCTATGACAATTTCTATTATGCTTCTTCCTTACCATAAACTGCAATATCTTCTATAGGCTACAATAGCATCTTGATCTTGCAGAAGATGATACTGATCATCAGTTGTGTAGTGGGTTGGGCCCGCCCGGGACGATGCGGTTCGATACTCCGTAAACCGTGTTGATTCCATTCTTGTTTGATTGCTTAGGAGCTTCTGCTGCTTCTATTGATGGGAAATGATCCGGAAGCTGTGAATTGTAACTTTCTTTCGCAAATTGGCGACCGTTGACGAGTTGACCGATTAGAGAGAGCGCGACGAGGGCGATGACGATCATTTTAGCCCGAATTCCCATGAGCTTGATCAGTTTTGGTGCTGATGATGATGTAGAAAAAGCCAGAAAAGGACTTGAGCAGAAGCAGGAGGAGGAGGAGGAGGAGAAGTTGTTGGTTTGATGGGGTTTGCCAGGCAGGTCCTTAAATATGACAACTAATTAAGCAGAGACTTCTTGTGGTCATGGTATGTGCCAAAAACTCAGCATCTTTCGGTTAAAAATGACGAGGTTGCCCTCGATGAGGCGTCGTATTTGCGTTCATTATTATGAGTAGCTACCTAAAATATGAAAAAAGTCAATGCTCGTTTGCGGTAGCTCATGTGTCACGATTCTTCATATCCATACTTGTGTATGGCTTGCAACAGTTAAAAAAAGGCTAATTAAAGTACGATGTGTGATGGTGGTGGTGGGTGTTTTTGTTTTATACACTGTTGTATTCGTTAGCTAAAAAAAGTTATTTTAAGGCCGCTTCATTTGCCATTTTCTTCTCATTTTCACAACAAGAAAACTATTTTAATCGGTCAAAAACAATTTATAGAGGTGCAAATCTAGAACAATCAGAAAAAGTCTCTAACTATTGGGTAGGATAAAATCATCCGGCATGAGGCGAAGTCAACCCCTCTATTTCATTTTTTCAGATAACAATGGTGTCAGTCCAGACCAATTTGGCGCACCTCGACCATATTTATGACGACCCAAATTTTATTGATCGTCTTGAGATTTGAACTTAAGATTTAAATGGGAGCACCCGCCCGTCTCGATCTGGCCTAAATGACGCTGTTTAGTTGTCAAGACCCAAGGCGAGAAGATGTCCTATATGTAATGATTAAACTGACTCTTATGAATAACAGCTAATTAAATTTGAAGTTGAGCTCAAGAATTCTTAACTCGATATTAGAATCATATTCAGTTGAACAATTAGAATATGTTTTTGTTTGTCTAAACTGGAAATTATTATTTATCTAATAGTAGAATTTTGTAAATCGTGTCTTTGCCTAACAAGTCCTCGGGCTACTCCAAATAATTTTGAGATGGAATCTTATGATTAACTCGCGTCTAATGTCGCTTTGACCAAGATCTATTATTATTATTATTATTATTATTATTATTATTATTATTATTATTATTATTATTATTATTATTATTATTATTATTATTATTATCCGCGGAGAGAGAGGGAGAGGGAGGGTTGGGTGGAAGGAAGCACATAATAATGTTTTCACAGGAGACACATGGCTGCACCCACAACCGATAATGGCGGGCAACTGAGTGTGTGTTCACATGTTTCTCCTGCCGTCACCCCATTGCATGGGCTACATAAGCTGACTTACTTGGTCGATTAGTTAAGTCCTTTTTCCATTAACCGAAACCTGTTTCAGCTGGCATTGGCAACGACTTTTTCCGGCAACTTATTTACTTATTTTCTATTCCGGCAACTTATTTTAATCCTTATGTCTAGGGGTGCGATTTCGGTTCAACCGAACCGGAACCGAACCGACCGAAGCCGGAACCGGTCGGTTTCGGTTCGGTTCGGTTCGGTTCCGGTTCCAGAACCGGTCGGCATTTTTTTTTTGTTTTTTTTGTTTTTGTGTTGATATTTGAATAATGTGTTGTAGTTTTAATTAATAAGTGTTAAGTATTAATTAACAAAGTTAGGGTTAGGTAGGGTTCATTAATTAAATTATGGTTAGGGTTTAGGAATTGTTATTAATTAATACTAGTCTTTTTTAATATTAATGTATTTAGGGAATGTTTTCACAAATATTTAAAAAAAAACATCAAAACTTGACAAATAAGTGGAAAAAACAAAGTAAACTTTTATTATTGATTAAAAGTAAAAACATCAAATGTTAGAAAAAATTGCATCACTATAGTTTAAGTACATCCCAACTAGGTTGGCACCTACTTAACTAACAATCATTTGCACTTTTTCTAACTTACATACAAACTTATTGAAATTAACAAAAATACCCAATAATAGTCTTCATTTTTCAACCCGTCGTCTTTGGCAATTGGTCTACATCAAGGGGAGTGTCCGGGTCTATTCCCAATTCTTGGTAAAGCTCGTTGACCATAACGTCCAAAGGGTGTAGGTGTTGTGTCCGTTTGTTGGCGTCGCTCCAATCCTTCGAGCATATGAGTACCTCCAATATCTCCGAGGTTAGGCACGATCTTTTCTCCGACAAAACTCGTTTACCTGCACTAAAAGTAGATTCGGAAGGGACTGTAGAAGCGGGAGGGGTTAGTAAATCACGTGCCATTTTAGAAACAATTGGATAAGTTCTTTCATAATTTTTCCACCAATCAAGTATATCAAAATTTCTATGTCTCTCTCCGACACGTTTATGAAATAATGTTGGTTGAGAAACAACGTTAATTCCGAGACGCAACTACTCCCGGTGGGTGTGGCTTGTGTACTCTTAAATAAAGAACCAACAGCCCACTTACTCTTACCCTTGCACTTACCCTTCGGATCGCTCGATGATTTTTGAGAATCACCACTAACACCAAATTTAGCAAGATATTTATCGTACATAACATTAAGTTCTTGTTTAACTTGTTCAATAGTTGGTGATATCACTACGGGTCTATATGTGGTAGTCATGTTTTCTTGTATTTGGCTTAGCATAAAACCTACGGAAGCATCCTTTTGTCTTGGGTCCAAAATACTTGACAAACAAAAAATCATAGGGATCGTTTCAAATTATTTGAGAAATTTTTCTTCCATGTCGTTAATTGCCTCGTATAAAAATTCATTCTCCCTATATTGTTGAAAAGCCGACGTTAAAAACAATAGTTGTGGAATAACGTTGTTAGTAGTAGGATAATAAACACCCGAAAGAATAGTAGTGGCGTCATAAAATGGTTCAAGAAACTCTCTTAAGACACTTGCGACGTTCCAATCATTTTGTGTAACGGATCCGGGATTGCCATTTTCATTCAAAAATCGTGTGATTGTGGTCTCATAACCTTCAACACTTTTTAACATCAAATAAGTGGAGTTCCATCTAGTCCTACAAGCTCCCCCAAACCTTCTTTTTTTCTTGCCTATTTTAGCACAATAATCCCCAAAAATTTTTTGTCTTTTGTTTGAAGACGCAATAAAGAGAATAGCATCACGAATAGGAGAAATATACTCTTCTAGTTTTTTCAAACCAACTTGTACAATTAAATTGATAATGTGACATACACAACGAACATGTTCGATTTCTTCGCGAAATGGTGTTTGTATCAAAGTTCGAATATGATCTATCGCACTATCACATGCCGATGCATTGTCAAAAGTAATTGATGTAATTCGTTGATCAATTCCCCACTCTTCAACAATATCGATTATGGCTTCTCCTATGTTTACACCGTTGTGAGGATATGCAACTTCTTGAAATGCAATAACACGTTTTTGTAAAGTCCAATTAGTGTCAATGTAGTGTGCGGTGACGCAAATATATCCCTTGTTATTTCTACCCGACCACATATCCGAAGTTAAACCAACTATGAAATTAGAATCAAAAAATGTTTGCATAAGTTCCGCTTTCCTCTCACTATATGTTGCCATTATATTTTTTCTAATAGTGTGTCTACTAATATGCTTATAACCCGGACAAAAAGCGGTTTGTACTAACGTGTCAAACTCGGGGTCGTCGGTCATATTTAGGGGTTTTTCGGTTGCCATGATATAATGAGATAATGCTTTTATTGCCCTATTTTCATCGTAGATAAAAGGAACTACGTTGCCTTGTGCGTCGAATCCTAGTTGGGTTTGGAGCATCGCGTCGCCTACGGCGGGTGTATCTTTCCAAAAGTCCGTGTACATTTTGTAAGTGTTTTCTAAGTGATCCTAATCCACCGGTTTTATCCAACACAAAACTTTTTTGACGATGTTTGCATTTAGCCCTAAATTTTGGTGTACCGTTGGCGTCTACACCATCGGGTATTTTATCCATATGTTCCCAAACGGGGTTTTTTTTAGGTTTTTCCGCCTTACGTGTTCTTTTATTACTACCTAAATTCGGATCATTTTCCTCTATACCGTCAAAAGCGTTAGCGGCACCTTCGCCAAATAAAATGTCCATTTGATCATCAATATCAATTTCTTCGATTATGGGTACGTATTGGTTGTTTTGGTCATCAAAATTTGCACGAGAAGATGAAGCCATTTTTTTCTTATGGAAATGTGATTAAAAAAAATTAAGTTTTACAACTAAAGCGCAAATAATAACACAATCAAATTAAAAACAACAAAAAATAAAACTTACAAACTCCAAGAATAATTCTTGGAGGTGAAGCGAAACGTCGAAGATTGAAGATGCGTTGCCGAATATGGAAGATGCGTTGCTCTTGCTTGTCGAATTTTGAAGACGAGAGCGTATTTTGATTTTTGAGTGATTTTGATTTTTGAGAGTGTGTGTGTGTGTGGAAATTGGAATTGAGGAATATGGAGATTGGAGAATGAATTTTGGAGAGTGTAGGATGATTTTTGAGTGAAGAATTGTGAGAAGTGTTGAGAGAGTTTGTTGATGAAGTGTGAAAAAAATGGTAGTGTGGGTTGGGTATTTATAGGTGTAGAAGGAAGGAGAGGGGAAGTGAAAAAAGAAAAAAAAAAAAAAAACTGAAAATCACCAACGGTCATGAGGCTACCGTTTGGCAAACGGTCGAAAAACAAACGGATAGTTTTTTGAAAATTTATGACCGTTTGATCGGTCCTCGGGTCGGTTCCGGCCCGGTTCCGGTTCCGGTTCGACCGGTTCCGGTTCCGGGTCGGTTCACGGTTCGTGATAAACACAAAACCGAACCGGAACCGAACTACCCACGGATTCGGTTCGGTCCGGGTAGTCGGTTCTCGGTTCGGTTACGGTTCCATTCCTTTCGGTTGAGTTTCTTCTCGGTTCGGGTCGGTTCTCGGGTCAACCGACCCGAAATCGCAGCACTACTTATGTCTCGTAAAACTATTTCTCTTAGGAATAGAAGAAAATAAGGAAACATTAACACGGACACGGTATTGCAATGTGCATATTGAACGGACGCTAATAATGGAATAACTTGAATTGTTTTTGGTTGGTTTAAGTTAAATAAAACTTATCAATTTTGGAACATGCAAAGCTGTAATACGTTAACTTGTTTATACTGATACACAATACTATAAATTAAATTTTCATCATAAATATATAGTGCTGTATGCATATTTGGCTCATGCAAAAATGCAACATGTTACCACATACAACATACATTAAATTTTGATCATATATATATAGTGCTATGTGTGTACACACACTCTACCGACAATTCTACCGATAAGCTAAACTTATCTAAATTTGGCATATGCAAAACTGTAACACGTTATTCATATAGTGCTATATGCATATTGAATTATCTCTATTACTTGTTTTTACCGGCAAATATTGGCAAGTTAAAAAGAATTTTAGCAGGGTATAAGATACTTCACTCCCTCAAGTTTGATGTAAGGACACTTTCACCCCTTTTATTTTCGAAAATGATGCTTTCACCACTTCAGTCAGGACACCTACATTACCTAATTGTGAAATCTTTAATCTGGGAGAGGGTTCCGTCAGTGATAGTAGTTTTAGGGACAAAATTATCGTCTTAGAGTATGAGATGACAAATCAAGAGTGTAACTATCTTGAAATTTAGCACATAAGAGTCTGGATTTGTATTTTCCCAAATTGAAAGGAGTGAGAGTGTTTACGTGAAACCTTCTCTTACCCAACGTAATAACACGTTACAGTAATGCGCATTCGGTGTCTTCATAAATTACATAATGTTAAACATATCTGATTTATAATGACACGGGTTGAACGCGAAAGAAATCTGCGAGAACACATCATTTTCAGGAGTGACTTCATGATTTGAAGATCTTCTTCACTAACATAAGCTAAGCAAAGACCTGTAACTAAGTCTAAGCACGCTATCAAAAAATATTGGTTCATGAAATTGAAAATTAGTAAACGTGGATTATTATTGTCCAATAAGACTGGCAACTCTTTATACATATATTTCTTTTCACTTGAAACGAAAGAAAGTGACACATAAAATACAATCATTTCCTTGAAAAATGAAAATTAAAATCACAAATCATTTCCATATCCTACAGGAACTCTCTTGTTTCCCGTGTTCATTTGAAGCTTCTGTCTGCAACTACTACCTGAACTTCAACTGCCGCCATTCGAGGCGAGAGAACAATGCAACAGCCCAGAAATGCTGCCCATGGAGATTGAACACCTTGTTAGTAGTAATACTGGTTTATTTTCTGATCCGTATTCCAGGGATGCTGTTCAATCCCATTTTGAGGGCAGTCTTCTTGAAGAGCTGCGGCGGTTTTTCAAACCCAAGTGACTGCGAAAACTGGTTAGCTAGCTCAGCCAGTGTGGTTTTGTCTCTACCGATTTCTGTGATAGAGTTGTAGTGGCTAAGCCAAGCATGGTAAGCTCCTTCCTTGATGCTACCATCAACCTTCAACATTGAATCCTTCATCTGCCAATTTGTGAATTTCAACATGTTACAAGTAGAAAATGTGAGAAATACGCATACTTACAACATTTCGAACTCCTAGGAACATCAAAAACAAATCCCAGTTAGCAGATAACGACGAGGATTTGATTTTTTTTATGAAGGCTATAAGAATCCAGACATTTGAAACTACTAGAGAATGAAGCCAATACTCACTGAAGAGTAGGAAGGAATGCTACATGAATGCATTTGAGAACTTAGTTATGAGTTTTGACTTCCATTAAAAAGCTTAACATAAGTGGTTAGAGGTTCAGATTAAAACCTTCATCTTCAATCCAGGATCAAGTTGCGGTGGAGGGAACTTTTGAATTGGCAGGTCTCTTAGTTCCTCAAGGAAGTATGCTTCCCATGGAGCAAGCAACAAAATCCCGTCTCCTTCTTTGCCTTCTTGACCTGTACTTCCAAGGCGGTGAATATACTGTTCACGGTCCAAAGGAATACCCACCTAAAGGCAAAAACACAAATGTGAACATTCTAGAAAATGAGCTTATCGCATATACCAGTTACAAAGTTATTTGATTTGGCATTACAAAATGTCTATCTTCCTTCGCACAAATATAAAGCTAAAAACGGTACGGGATTAAATTAATTTTAAACACTAACAGTAAGGTATATGCAATCTACTTAAATTCCAATGTACCAAAAAAAAAAAAACAATAAATATGCAGTCTACTTGCTCAAAACAAAACACCCTATTCAATAGGAAAAAAAACTATCACAAAAATGGGAAACGACCCCTCACAAATTTGGAGGAGCATTATGGCGGGGAGAAAGATACTTGAAAGGGGCGTTTATCAAAGAGTGGGTGATGAATCCTCTATTAGTGTCGCTAGAGGAAGATGGTTACCAAGACCACATAGCTTTCGGGTCTGCACTCCCCTAGATCAGAATTCCAATATGACAGTCTCCAACTTCATCGATGATGATACCCACCAGTGGAGGATGGCCCAGCTCCAACAAACCCTCAATGCTGTGGATGTGGCAGTTATTCAGAGTATTATCCTGCCAATTTTCCGCCAACAGGATTCTTGGACATGGTTTTTTGATCGTAAGGGGTGTTATTCGGTTAAATCAGGATATTATGTGGCCAAGGTCTTAATTGTTGAAGCTTCCAGTAGCGATGGTCAGACCTCGTCGCACAATCCGAAAGTTCTTACGAAACTTTGGTCTGCTAATGTGCATAGGCGTATGTTTCACTCATTGCTACCCACATGTATGTCTCAATAAACGGGGAATTGATTTACCAAACCACTGTTCTTGGTGTGGTAAAAAGGATGAATAAGAATTTCATATTTTTATGCGATGTAAGTACTCGCAAGCTGTATGGGAGGCGGTGTTGGAGCAACGAGCTTGCCACCAGGCTTTTAACAATGTTCAAGAGTGGATTTATCATAGCCTGGAATGTTTAAAGGGTGAGGATAGAGCTATTTACTTGACTACCATCTGGGCTATATGGAGGTTCCGAAACCACCGTGTTTTCGAGAAGAAGCATACGGAAGTGATGGAGGTAGTAGAGTTTATCCGAAGTTCGCGAAGCGAATTTATTGGTATCATCCCCGGCAAATCAAACCCGAGTCATTCTCAAATCTTACCTCACAGTGCTACTGGTACAGTGCAGAGATGGTCGCGACCACGGAGGGGCTGGTGTAAGATTAATTGTGACGGGGCTTGGAAACAAAATGAGGAGAGAGCAGCACTCGGCATTGTGATTCGCGATCACGAAGGGCACACTATAGCAGCCATGGCAGAGCAGCTCCCTTCGGTCTCTACGGCGCAAATAGCGGAGGGCCTAGCTGTTCGCGAGGGCTTACCGTTAGCGTGGAGAATGGGAATCACAAGGGTTGAGTTGGAGGTTGATCTTCAAAGTATTCCTCACTGCCTTGATATCACAAGGGTTGAGTTGGAGGTTGATCTTCAAAGTATTCCTCACTGCCTTGATGAGTCAAGTGGCTGTGTGCAAGATCTCTCAACTTTCGGAGGGATAATGGAGGATTGTCGTGGTATCCTCAAGCGTTTTGTAGCCACCACCGTCCGTTGGAAGCCAAGGTCTACTAATTGTGTTGCCCACTGTTATGCAATGTTCGGATTGTACTTAGAAACATCAAATTTGGGTAGGTGTTACTCCTGTATGGGCTCGTGATTGTACTGACCTCGATGTGGCTCTTTCGGCCCATGTTGAGTGAAATCTCTCGTCTTTTCCTCAAAAAAAAAATAAAAAAAAAAAAAAAAAAAAAAAAAAAAAAAAAAAAATTGTCACAAACATAATTTCCAAAAGGTAACCAAAAGAACTTTCTTTTGGTGATGGACAGAGACCAGTTCCCACTTCCCATATACTTAACCAGGCAAACACCTACTAGGCTCTACAAGTATCTCATTTCCACGAGGCTGTGAAGCTATTGGATGATTTCCGACGCTGCAAGTTCATGTTTGGAGTCTAACCATTAACTCGATGTTTTAATTCTCTGTTAAGCCTCTTGTTTATACAAACTGCTGCTCTAAACTTGTATGGCTGCTCCAGTTTTGGGCCCTTGTAGCTAGGTCATGGCTGTGTGTTAGTTCACTTAGCCCTATGGTCGGCGGCTGTCTTGTTAACTCTATGAACACTGATGTACTTATCCGAAGAAAAAAACTAAAGGTTCATTTTGTTCCTTTGTGCAATTAAAACTAAAAACAGTATGGGCTTAAATATCTGAACACTAACAGTTTGGCATGCGCAAACTACTTGCTCAAAACAAACAGATCTTCTTCAATACGCAAGCCACGACATAACTTGCGAAAGGTAAACCTACATCAGGATACTAAAATTTCCACCGACTTGTGTGCACTTTTTGCCTACTTTACTGGCTTTAAGTGTAAAGGCAGCCTTTACTGGCGGGCCACACAAGGGTATGGGGCCTCTAAGTTTGGAACCAGCACCATATATATGGGTTCACAAGGCCCCAACCGCGTGGCTGCACAATGCGTGCTAAAGATGTAACTTGCCAAAACTAGCAAACCACGTAGTTCCAGAGATTGCATCAAGGAAAAGAGAGTTATGAAATTCATATACATCAGCAAAGAAATATCAGAATCTACCATGTATGTGATAGCAAAAATGATAAGCATCGGGAAACATAAAGCAGTAGCTTCAAGTATAAGTTGATACCTGAATGACCAGAGTAACGTCAGGATAGTTCATCTCATGAGATGGTACTTCTGATGTAATGAGAATCATACGTTTGGATTCCCTGAATTCATCAGCAACACGCGTGCGATGCAATTGAGGTTTCCTTGAATGTATCTCCCTCACATTCAGTTTCATTTCTCTCAGAAGGAGAAACAAGAGAGACGTTACCATTTCGGTACTGCAGAAAACAATAGCCTAAAACGAAAAGACAAACTTGTAAGAAATACAACTGGATAGATAATGCCACAAACAATAAAATGACATGTCGAAGTTACAATCTAACCTTGTAATCATGGGTTTTTAAGGCATGTTCATTCAGGAGGTGGTACACCATCTGAAAATGCTGCTCGTGCGGTGCAACAAGACTAAACTGTTTAATCTGAATGGACAAAAGTAGAGCTCACTCTTTCAAGCATACATATCGATACATGGAGAATTAAAATTTTGCAATGAAAGTATCAGAAGGTGTTAAAATATCTCGTACAAGCAACTAGGAGAAAAAAAGTTTCTAGAAATTCTCAGATATCAAAAACATACCTTATCGGGTGTTTCCACACAACCCATCCCCATTGAGTCAATATATTTATGTTCCCTTTTCAAAACAAGCTGTGATAAACGGCGAACCTAAAAACCAAAGTAGAAAACAACTCTGAAATGCGTTCAGCAATTGGCAGCTTGAGTTTTTAACGGAGGGAGAATACTAATGACTAATTCAGTTTCTAACCTGCTTTGGGACTGCGGCTGAAAACATTATGGACTGCTTATGACGGGGCAAGCAATCAAAAATCTTCTCAATGTCCTTCCTGAACCCTAAATCTACCATGTGGTCTGCTTCGTCAAGGACAAGCAATTTTAATCCCATCAGACGCGTCGTGACGCCTGACTTGTTTTCAATGTGGTCCAGTAACCTACCAGGAGTTGCAACTATTATCTGTCAAAGTTAAGATGCAACAAGATGTTATCTTGCATGCCTTGATCTACTGATTTCTTCATTCCTACCATTAAAGAGAAATATGCAATGGCAAAAGGCTAAGTAAACTAAGAGCTGTAGTTTATATACCTGACATGGTTCTGATTCTAGGCGTTTTTGGTCATCTTTGAATCTTGTACTCCCAATTAAAGTTTGGACCCCAATGCCATCGTGGTACCTCAGCAAAACATTTGCTTCTGCAGCTACTTGACTAGCTAGTTCTCTAGTGGGGCAGAGAATAAGAACAAATATTGGTGGAATTCGCTGTCTTGTTCGCTGTCTAGTCTTCTCATTTGAAGCCTTCAAAACTGTTTCAATTGCCGGAAGCTGTTTATGTTCAGTATTGAAGGGATAAAGAACAGACGTCAAAAATAGGGAGACCATTGAAGGACTTGTGCCATACCAAAAAGGCAACACTTTTGGCTGTCCCAGTTTTAGCCTTAACTAAAGCATCACCCCCTGTTTCAGGTACAACAAAATCAAACACTTCATAGATATAGCAAACAATTACATCAAAGTAAAATCATACTACAAGTCCTATATGCAAACACATAAAGGTTGGCGCTGCCCAATTGGACAAATTAGCACTGGATAGCCAAAAACATTAGTTGTGACGAGCAATATTGAATTCATTGGCATGGTCTCCTTATAGGAAAGAACAGAAGAGGTAAATAGGTGGATGAACATACTATTATCACCCTGTAAGAATTTGACATCCACCATTACAACTGAAGAGGGCAAAGGGGAGAAGAGGAAGAGCTAGTATGCGAAAGTGCAAATACAAAATGAGGTACAGATATGAAAAATAAAAGTGCCCATCGTCAGAAATCGAACTGAAATTTGTTTGAAATCAAGGTCATAAAACATATTTCCGGATAACTCAGAAATGAACTACCACACAAAGTTAAATAATGTCATCCTGGCACCTGGAAGAATGATGCCTACACAGAATTTGGTTACTACTCTATCACTTCGAACTTCTAGAAGCTAACTATATCATGATTATGGTAATAGTACTACTAGAATTTCAATGCAATTACTGATTCTGTCCAAATACAATTCCCAGCAGAAGTATGTCATAATTTGAACCACCCTTTTGACTATGAAAAAAGCAAATTACAGGTGCAAAGAGCAGCAACTGACCATCTAGGCAAACAGAAAATGTAGCCTCTTGTACCCTCGTCATCTGCACATAGCCTGCCTCATTAAGGGCCTTGATGGTCAATGGGGATACATCATATTCATCAAATCTGGACAAAGTAGTCATCAGGTGTCACCAAAGGTCACTTATAAACTTATAAGCCACATCATTAACAAAACTCTTAAACTTATCAGCATCAACGTATGGCCTATTGGGTATGCTGAGACCGCCTTATAGGAGCAAATGATACAGGACAATTGGCCATAGTTTTAAGATTCTTGATACCACTCTATTCACTACACCATTTGGACAGGAGAAGATAGTAGTATGCCTCTTAGCATGTATAGAAGTCACATACTTCGCAAAACGGCAAGACCCTATTATCAGAAAACCAAGTTGATTCACTACTGAACTACTGATTGCAACTAAATCATTGAACCATCGAACTAGGACTTGGTTCTAGCCTTTCTTCCTTCAAATTTTCCACTTTTGCAATCCTATGTTTTCGAAAGGCTGTCAATTCCTTTTAAAAGAGATGTGATTAGTTCAGCTCGTACAAGATTCTTTTAACTCATTACCATTACAAAGTCAGGAACTTACATTTACTTTCACTATATTCATGAGCATTCTTACACACTGTACTATTTATCAAATAAGCACTTCTATTATCCAAATCGTGTACCGGCATTCACCAGTCTGTTTGAGTTTTATTGACATAGAATCTCAACTGATGATTGGTTTTATGACAATGCCATCCAATTCACCACTTCTATCAACAACTAAGGTCCGAAATGAGGCCAAAATAATTATAATGCCATGAAATGATAGAGAATAGTAAATCAACAATTACTAGTATAAACACAAATGAGAAGCTACATCGCTGCAAAAGTTTAGATACCTCTTTTCACTTAGAACTGAGCCCTGATCCTCCGAACCCACCCGGCTTCTTTCCTCATCATCAATAACCGAGTCCTTCTTCATGAGCTCTTCTCTGAGATCCTCAAACAACACTCTCCTGGGTTTCGCCGCGTCGAATTCTCCCAAAGCACCCCTACTCCTCATGACCTTCTTCTTCGTACTACAATTCTCTTCACCCATGATCTTGCTCATACTATCCTTCCTCACCCGTTTCTCCTCCACACCTGACCTCACCCTCATTGCCCTCCCACCGCCACAATCACCACCATCACTCACAAACCCGTAATCCGAATCCTCACTATCCGAGCTCTCATTCCTCCTAAACTTAAACTTAGAACAACTAGTCCCACCCCTAGTACTATAAACACCACTAGAGTAGTTCCTTGAAAAATTCAATTTCTGAGTACTTAAAGTTATATCACCTCTTGAACTAGACCCAACCCTAGTACTATAAACACCACTAGAGTAGTTCCTTGAAAAATTGAATTTCTGAGTATTCAAAGTTTTATCACCTCTTGAGATCAATTTCCTCAAATCAATGGGTGGTTTGATTTCCGGGTTCTTCGGCTCCGGCGGCGAAGAACTGACCGGCCCGTCGGCTTCGTTCCAGAGGTCCTCGCCGCCGGGTTTTGTGAACCGGTCGGATTCGGTGGTGGGATCATATTTTCCGGCGATTTCGGTACGGATTCGGGATTGGTGGAGATGGGTCTGCTGGTGGAGGAGGTTTTGGTGTTTCTCTCTGGCTTTCTTCTCGTGCATACGCTTCCATTGCCACTTGTTGAAGTTGCCGGCGCCGGCGGAGATTGATCGGAGGAAGGTGAGAGTTGAGGGAAGACTCTGGTCACGGAGGAGTATGAATGAATACATCAGCGAGAGAGATCGATCGAGAGAGAGACAGAGAGAGAGAGAGAGATTGGGGTTTGGGGTTTAGGAGGAGGAAGAAGACTCTCTGGTCTAGGGTTTTAGAGGATGGGAAAGTTAATTTCAGGGAATGGAAGGGAAGGGAAGTGGAAATAATAAGTTTGGGGTAATTATGGAAAGACCGCCGAATTTAGAGTGATTTGCAGAAATGCCCTTCAGTTATTGAAATGCCCTTCAGTTATGAGAGTTTGTATACTTCCTCCGTTTCTTCTCTTTCTCTACGCGTTGACTTTTTGACTCGTATCTGGTCACTTTGACCGAATGATTTGGATCGCAAAATGATATTATTTTTTTATAACTCTTTCGCCATGTTATAGAACAGCTTTACTCTACAACACCATGAAAAAATGGTCTAAATATCATATCGTTTTGCTACCCAAATCACCGGGTCAAAGTGACCCCGTGAATAATGACAAAAATCAGAACATAGAGAAAGAGAAGAAACAGAGGAAGTATAAGCTGAAAACTAAATTCGGTTAAATATGATGTTGAATATGAAGAGAAGAAACGGAGGAAGTATAAGCTGAAAACTAAAATTCGGTTAAATATCATGCTGAATATGATGCTGAGTGAGAATAAAGTTGAAGTGAAAAAAAATAATAGTAATCCGTTTCGTACTCAAAGATAACATTATGAATTATATATTTGCAAAAAAAAAACTTATGGATTATATGTTTGTTAAATTTGACAACGTATAGAGTACTATAATCAAAAGAATAAAAAAAATTAACTCGAACAGTTTAAAAAAATCATGGGACCTCGAACAGTTAAATTTATGCTAGTGGAAAAACAAACACTCTTCATTTCAAAATTGATGTAAAATATGACATGAACCAGCCAGAAAAAAATTATCCTTGAGAGCTCTCTCATAGGAGTCTAGGTTCTTCCGGTCCACTATTCCGACGAGATGGCGGCCGAGGAGAAGAGTCCGGAGAAGCAAAAGCCACGAAGACACTGGGAAGAAGAAGATGAAGAGATCTTCGAAATAAGTGATAGCTTAGTTAACCGGGCGGAGGTGAAGCATAGGTTCTGTCTTGTTGGTCGTTTTCTTTCTCAGAAACCGATCAACGAAGTGGCTATGAAAGAAGTCTTCCAAACAAAGATCTGGAAGATGTACAAGGATGTAGAGATTGAAGAGGTGTGCGAAGGGATCTTCTCCTTCCGATTCCGTACTTTCGCGCTGATGAACAGGGTCATGGAAGGAGGACCATGGCCCTTTGATGACAACCTACTGGTCCTGGAGAGATGGTCACCGAACAAAAGTCTCAACTAGTATTGTTTCAATACAATAGAGGTTTGGGTGCAAGCCAGAGGCGTTCCTTTCCACCTTGTCAACGAAGAAATGGGCCAGACTGTCGGAACCCCAATTGGAAGGGTGTGCTACGTTGAATCAAGGATTGACGAACAGAGAAGAGGAAGATTCTTGAGGATCAGAGTCGCTATGATGGTTGATAAACCATTGCGCAGAAGTGCAAACTTCATGATCAAAGGGGAGAAAACTCACGTCACATATAAGTATGAAAGGATACCGAGTGTTTGTTTCTATTGTGGCTCCATCCTACATGCCACTATGCACTGCGGTATAGAGCTGCGTCCAGAAGAGATCAGCAGGGACTTCCCTTATGGTGTTTGGCTCTTGGAAAAAACCGGTGGTGGCAAGCTGAAGCAGACGGCGGTGCAAGGCAGTGGGAGACGGCAGAAGTCGAATCGGGCCTGGGAGACCCGAACACATGATCCGCGATTTCCACGCGATTCGGGTCTCGAAAGAGAAGACTTCCGAATCAGGGATGATCTCGTAACTGTAGGAGATAAGTATGGAAAGGAGAAATTGCTATCCGATCTGGATCCCACTGATTCAGATGATGACCTAATCTCCGAAGATTTGGAGGAACGAAATAAGAGTGGAGATATGGATAACCAGCAAATGATTATCAAATCAAACCAAATCTTCGAAGAAGAGGCGGATATGAATGATATGATGCAAGTCAGTGCCCCCTAGTGAGAACTCAATGGGAAACTAAAAGATCTCCAGATCAGGGAGAGCTTTGAATTCAAAATCCAACTGCAGGACTTAGAAGGAAATAAGGAGACAAAGACTCGCGACAGAAGAAGGGAGAAAAATAGGAGGAGTGTGGACGCCCCTGCCGTGAAGACGACAACCCCAGAGATCAGAGATAGACCGAAGATTGACATGAAGAACAAAACTAAAACCGGGATAATAAGTTACGGTCAGTCACTCAGTAACTTATCCCCGACCAAGAGAAAGACAGCAGAGAAGGAACACCTCTTCAATCTTGAGGAGGAGATGCAGGGAGACGGAAAGAAGGGCAGATCAAGCACAGTTCATGACTCAAGCCTGGAAGAGTCTCTAAACCACCAGGATATTCCAACGGCAATGGCTGCAGAGCAGCACTGCCGAGCCCAATGATTTGCTTGAGCTGGAACGTACGGGGGCTTGGGAACCTCCATACCGTTTCAGAGCTTAAAGACCTTATAAAGTTTGAAGTTCCTGATCTGTTTTTTCATATGGAAACCCGTTTAAACTGCAAGAAGATGGATGATGTGCGCAGAAGACTGGGCTTTGCATCGGGAATCCATGTTAAGTCGAAGGGTAAAAGTGGTGGTTTCTCTTTGTTGTGGAGGGACGGGATTGATGTAACACTTAAGAAGTACTCTAAAGTCCATATTGATGTGTGGGTCGAGTACGACGGAAGAAAGTGGAGACTCACCGGTGTGTACGGTGAACCAGTGAAAGCTGACAGAGAACTGACATGGACTCTCCTCAAGAGACTAGCTCCAGAAGATGACACCCCTTGGTGTGTTTGCGGGGATTTCAATGCAGTCTCAAACGCGGCGGAGAAACAAGGAGGCAAATCAGTTACTTACTCACAGGTGGCCAGCTTCTGTGAAACTCTAGCTGATTGCAACCTCAGTGACTTGGGATTCGAAGGAGAACAATTCACTTGGTGCAACAAACAAGCAGATGAGGCCAACATTTCGAGAAAGGTTGGACAGGTTTGTCGCAAACCCTAACTGGCGAATCTTATTCCCAGGAGCTAGAGTGACGCACCTGAGTGGGGTGAACTCTGATCACACCCCCATCCTCCTGACGTTGAGTAACCCACGAGCACAAAAAGGGAGAAAACGGTTTATGTTTGAAGCAATGTGGCTGACCGAGGATAGCCTCTCAGAGGAAATCAAACAAGGATGGAACACAGGGACCCAGTCCGCAAGTAACCGCGTTTCAGCGGGACTGAATAAAGTGGCGTCAAGACTCAAACATTGGAAGAAGACGTCTTTTTGCAGTATCCGACAGTCAGTTAACAAGATTAAGGAGGAGATTACCGTGATTGATAAGGAAACCCCATCATCCTTAAACTTGTTTAGACGCAGACAACTTGAGGCTGAACTCAACAAGTGGTTATTTAAGGAAGAGATTATGTGGAAGCAGAGATCTAGGGTGAATTGGTTGAAACATGGAGACCAAAACACCCGGTATTTTCACCAGAAAGCATCACTCAGGAAAGCCAAAAACTCAATTTTAAGACTGGAAGATAATAAGAAGAACCAGGTGAGGTTTCGAAAATCCTCCAAGATTACTTCTCAAACCTATTCCAGTCCAGTGCCCCAACAGTTGAAGATATGACCCCAATCCTTGACTGTGTTCCCACAAAGATTGAGGATCAACAAAGGGACTATCTCGACAAAGTGTTCACAAGGGAGGATATTGAAGAAGCTCTTTGGCAGATTGGCCCTTATAAAGCACCGGGGATTGACGGCTTCCCGACTATTTTTTATCAATCAATGTGGCAGATTGTAGGAGATGAGGTATGTCACTATTGTCTTCAAGTTCTTAATAATGGTTTGAGTATTGAGGAGGTTAATACCACACTAATCACCCTTATCCCCAAACTAAAGCAGCCTAGAAAGGCCGCCGATTTTAGGCCGATTAGCCTATGCTCTATCGTCTATAAATTGATTACAAAAGCCCTCGCTAATAGATTGAAGAAGATTCTGCCCTACATTTTTTCGGAGACGCAAAGTGCTTTTGTACCTGGTCGTCTCATTACGGATAATGTTCTAGTCGCCTTTGAACTTATTCATTCAATGAGAACTAGAAAGAAGGGTAGTAAAGGATTTGTGGCACTGAAAGTCGATATGACGAAGGCGTACGATCGAATCGAGTGGGGTTTCCTTAAAGCAATTATGGAAAAGTTGGGATTTAGTCCCAAGTGGGTGAATATTGTTATGGACTGTGTTTCTACGGTCAAGTTTAAAATCATCCGCAATGGAGTGATAGAAGGGGAGATCTTACCAGGAAGAAGCATACGACAAGGATGCCCCCTGTCACCGTTCCTCTTTGTGCTTTGTAGTGAGGGGCTCTCGTGTGCCCTAGAGGTGGCTCAAGAGGCAAAACTGATCTCGGGTGTAGCGGCAGCAAGACAAGCACCAAATATTTCTCACCTGCTTTTCGCAGATGATAGTTTCTTTTTCCTTAAAGCTACTACTGATGAACTATCTAATCTTTTACAATTATTACAGATATATGAACGAGCTACTGTCCAAAAGATTAAGCTACAGAAATCTACGGCAGCGTACTCCGTGAATGTGGACACAGAAACTCGGAGAAAGCTCACAGAACTATGTGGAGAAAGAAGTTGACGACCATGAACGCTATCTGGGACTCCCAACTGCTTTAGGAAGAAATAAGAAGATTCAGTTTTCAAGCCTGATCCAGAAAGTTATCAGCAAGACAAAGAGTTGGAAGGAAACATACCTCTCTGTGGCAGGGAAAGAAGTGATGATACGTGCAGTCGCACAGGCACTTCCAACATATACTATGAGTTGCTTCCTTCTTCCTATGGGAGTCTGCACAGAGATAGAAGCAGCAATTAACAAATTCTGGTGGACATCGGGAAAGAAAGAAAGAGGCATCCACTGGTTAAACAGCGGGGTACTTCGTGAAGCAAAAATAAAAGGTGGACTCGAAATAAAAGACTTATCTGCTTTCAATAAAGCTCTGTTGGCGAAGGTAGGATGGAGAATTATCACTCGTCCAGACTCAATCCTCAGTAGAACGTTCAAAGCCAAGTACTTTCCCCAGAAACAGTTCCTCCAAGCCGATCTGGGGAACAACCCAAGCTATGCCTGGCGAAGCATCATAGAGGGGAGGAAGACGCTTGTGAAGGGTCTGCGATGAAGAATAGGAGATGGAGGCAGAGCCCTTATCACGGATCCTTGGATTCCAAGACCTACATCCTTCAAGCCAATATTCAAAGACAATTTTCAGCAAAACCAGAAAGTCAACGCTCTGATGAATGAACATAATCAATGGGATGAAGAGAAAATCAATACCTGGTGCCATACCATTGAGAGTAAAGAGATCCTGCAGATCCCCCTACCCCCTTTCCCCGTACAAGATACCATTATCTGGCACTACACCGATAATGGAGTCTATACGGTGAAATCGGGCTATAGAGTATAAAAGCAAAGCTCTGAAGACACAGACGAAGGAACCTCGGCCGAGTGTGCTTCCAACTGGCTGACTAAACTCTGGAAAGTCAAACTCCCGAAGAAGATGATCATCTATACCTGGAAAATATGGAGGAACGCAATCCCCGTGTTTAAGAACCTGGAGAAAAGGAAAATCATTAAGAAATCTACTTGTCAAATTTGCAGGAAAGAAGATGAAGATGGAACCCATATCTTTATGAAGTTCCCTGGCGAAGAAGACATGGGGATCTGTAATGGGCGATGAATTTCTTCGAACTCGGAAGGGGGACATCCAGGAATGGATCAGTGTGATTCTGCAAGAGGAAAAATCAGCTACCATCAGAAAATTTATAATGGTACTGTGGGTGTTTTGGGGAGCGAGAAACAAATGGATCTATGAAGGAACCCAATCAAGAAGTGAAGAGCTTGCAGAGAGGGCTAGTGCTTACCTCATCGAAATTGAAGATCTAGCCGCTCAAAACCCAGACAAGCTTGAGAACCCGAAGAGTCAATCGATAAGAACGGAGAAATCGGTGTGGAAACCTCCGGCAGTGGGCACTTACAAAGTGAACGTAGATGGTGCTTTCTTCCCAAAGACCAACGATGGTGGTATAGGGGTGGTTATCAGGGACAGCGACGACAAACTCGTAGCCGCCTTGGCAAAGAGAAGCAACCGATGCTCCGACGCCAGGGAGATGGAAGCCAGGGCAATTTGGGAGGGGTTGAATTTCGCTCGGGAAATGGCATGTCTCTCCATTATTCTAGAGACCGATTCCAGATCTCTATGGAGGTGGTTTCAAGAAGGTTCAGACGACTTCTCGATTGCTGGCATACTCCTTGAGAAGGCAAAAGGGCAATTAAGCTCCTTCAGACAAGCAACAGTGCAATACACGTGGCGAGGCTCAAACACGGTGGCACATCACATGGCCAGATATGGGTCAAAACTAGTAGACTATGAAGCTTGGGTCGAGGACGGCCCATCATGGGTCCAGGAACTAGTAGATTTGGATCTTGTAATTTCGACCCATTCTGATTAATAATATTTCTACCCTCCTCTCAAAAAAAAAAAAAAAAACGCTCTTCTCAAACAAACAACAAACAATCCAAAAGTTAATTGTATTTTATAAGTCCTTAATTTTTAATTGTACAATTTGAACTTGGTGGCTGTCCCAGTGGTTAAGAGAGTCTACTCTTAGTTCATTGGCTCAGGTTTGAGCCCCCTCATCCCCTCCCTGAAGGAGTCAGCGGTATTCTTAAAACTGGCAGCCAGGTGCACGAAGATCCCGTTATGCGCATGGTCTAGGGAAAGGGTTGGACCCAGAGCTCGTGACTTCCTGGTCACACATCCAACTTTAGTGTTGTGCCAAGGCTCCCCTTTCATGGACAGCTCGATGCACTGCTTGTGTGGGTTAGAAGCGGACCCACTTTGGGGGGTCGGTCTATTGTACGTAGACTTACATTTGTTAAAAAATAAGGTAAAATCTCCCATTGGAGAGTCTACAATTTCTTGAAATTAAATAACCTTCCCTCAAATAAATGTAAGCTGCATATTGTAAGCTTAGAAGTATGGGTTCTAGACTTCTAGCATATGAAAGTGGCTGAAAAGGTAGATATCATTTCCTAAAACCCAGAATGCCAAATATGCACTTAATTAAGGTGTATCTCAGAGAAATTATTAGTTGCTCAAAGCGCATGTCAGCTCAACCATCACATGAATCTCCAATGTAGGCACAAATGTGTTGCACTTGTCTGCATGAATATGCAAAAGTGTTATATGTTCATGAAATATATGGAGTTATCATGATTCAGAGATAGCTCAAAAAAAAAAAAAAAAAAAAAAAAAAAAAAAAAAAAAAAAAAAAAAACACAATACTGATTTTAGAATTTCGACGGATCAAAAAATCAAATCTTATAGCCATGAATGTAAGATTGTTCTTCGAACAAAAATAAATAAATTTGGATGTCGAACGAGCAAGACAAAAATTGATATGACACCCAAGACTAACACTAAATAAATCTTGTAATAAACAAATTTGTTGTATGTTTGTTTGATTCTTGTTTCCTCTATGCTTGTACTTCCTCTGTCTTGGCTGCTTCTTCTTCAACTGCAGCAGCAGCATCAGCAGGAACATCTTCTGGTTTGGAATCCCCATTTTCACTCTCACCTTCCTGATTTTTCTTATCAGAAGCAGTCTTAGTGAGATGGTTGTAGCTGCCCTTCTCTTTGAACAGCTGAGAAAAATGGGGTTTGCAGTAGAGGTATCCATCTAGAGCTGCATAGGATGATGCTGTCAACTTGCAACCTCCATGTGCGCACTTGAAGCATAGTTTGTGGTAAAATTCTCCCTCCACTGTCACCTGTAAATTACCCCCAAAAAAATCATAAAATAAATTAAGTCGACATGTTACATTTTACTTTTCAAACGTGTGTCTTTTAGGCCGGAAAAACAAAGATATATGAATGTTTCTCAGGCATGTAACATGTATTACTGAGAGTTTGACGTATTTCTGAAGAAAACAAAAAGAAAGTTTGGTGGGGCCTCATTTCCCACCAGACTTTTTCCTGGTCCACCTCTTTCTTATCAGATATTTTATCAGTTAAAGTGTAATAGAGATATATGTGCAATATGAAAATACGAGGCTACCTTTTCGAGTGGATATACGGTTTTGTTACAAGTCCTGCATTTCTCTTGGGTACCGGAGAAGAACGCGGACAGTTTACTGGGAGTCCTATTCTGTAATTATGAAACACAAGAAACAATTGCTAGAGCATTAGATTGTAATGAAGGAGAGTTAATTATTTTAAGAAATTAACAAAAATGAAGAAATGAATCAAAGATGAAGTTTGTGTACCAGGTCTGGCTTCCCAGCTGATCATCCATCCATAACCAAAACAGCACAAAAAACACCTAATTAGAGAGAGAGAGAGAGAGAGAGAGAGAGAGAGAGAGAGAGAGAGAGAGAGAGAGAGAGAGATTTTCAGGGGAGGCAAGGAAACCATAGTTTACCTGAGGAAGGTTTCTTGGGGACACTACCATTCTCCTTGAGGTATTGCTCAAAGTGTGCCTTGCAATACAGTTTCTCTTCTATGAGATGGTACCTACCCATCTACAGCATGTAGAATTTGATGCATTAGTTTCACAACAATGAAGAAAATAACAGAAAAAAAATGCATATATTTGATACCGCGAGAAGGCCATTGCATTGGCTGCATCGGAAGCAAGTCTTGTGATAAGGGACGCCATCAGCGCTTATCATCTCAATGAAATGCACAACTTTATCGCAAGATTTGCATTTCTGCACAGTTCCGCTGAATGTCGCCATTTCTCTAACTCTTTTTTTCTCTTGTTTTTGTGAATACACAAATATTTTGCTTTTGGGATAATTCGTAGGTATCGATGAAATAAACAAAACCTTTTCTTTTGAAAGATAAAGAGTTTTCTTATTTCGAAGTTTCGGTATCTTTTTTTCGGGTTATTTGGGCAAGTTCTTATTCTATCTCTTTCGATATCTGAGATAGAATGAACTCACAAAATGATGTGAATGCCACTCTGAGATTTATTGAGTTGTAGGGATTGATATGGACCTTTAATGTTGGAACAAAATGTGTTCATTGAAACATATATGGGGCCACGATTGAATGAAGGCAAAAGGAGTGGAGAGCGACAATGAACTTAGACCAAGTCTTTGTTTAGAGAGAAAAGAACTCATGGACATAACTAGTTTTACTTGTCAAATGAATTCTTTACCTTAAGACTTATATTAACATAATTAGTTGCAATCTTATTATCAAATGCATATAAGAAAAAAATTGTTTTAATAATAAAAAAAAAAAAAAAAAAAAAAAAAAAAATTGTTTGGAATAGTCAATTTCATAAGAACATGTTTATCAGTTAAAGATCAAATCCTCTGGGTCAGGGCTCTGGGGAAGGGTCTGTGGGGCAGGGGATCTGAGAGCATCTCCAATAGGAGAACTGCAATCACTTCTGGGCAAAAGAATTGTTCCAAACAGAGCTCCAAAGAAGGTACTCCTCGTGGAGCAAACTTAAGGACACCAAAGGAGGAGGAACAATGGGACGATTAAAACCGTTTTATTCAAAATGTCGATTTCCTTTTGAAGGAACCGTGGCGAGTTTGAATGTTTGAAATCTAATAGTCGAGTAAGGGAAGCATGTACCAAATCTATGTGAACGATATAGAATGATAGAACAGCTCATCTTAAGGTAATTATTGAAGCGCATGTACCGTTAAGTAATTCAGCGGTGAGAAAGCCAGTGTCAAATCAAACTAATGGAGCTTCTTGCAGCAAATCTGCATTTTGGAGGAAGTTATGGAGAGTGCAAGTTCAGCCTAATGTAAAGAGCTTCTTCTGGAAACTCTTATGTGAAGCAATTCCTTTTGGAGCATCTCTAGTCACTAAAAATTTAATTTCCGATCATATTTGTCGGCTGTGTGGTGAGCAAGTTGAGAATGCTCCTCATTGGTTTATCAATTGTAGTTTTGCAAAAAGTATCTGGTATATCTCCCCCCTCATCCTTAAAAATGATGTTTTGGAGGTTAATAATATGATGGATTGGTGGGAGAAGATTTGTGAGCTAGCTGATCATTCAGAGAATTGGAATGATTATATTGGGATTGCTCTCTCAATTTGTTGGTATTTATGGAAGACCAGGAATGATTGGATTTTTCAGAGCATAAAATGGCAGCCACTTCAAGTAGTACAGAAAGCTGTCTTATTTTTTTGAATTCTCAGTTTATGCGCATTCTCAGAAAGGGGATGGAAGGAATCATGGTACTTTCAATACACAGATTCAGAAGTTTAATGCTGAAATTTGCATTGCTACGGATGCTGCAGTTGATGTGAGAAAGAGTAGAGGAGGAATTGCCGCGGTCCGTTTGGATAAGGAAGGTAATGTAATCAGTAGCCTGCAGTCTCCAGTACAGGGGGTAACTGATGCATCAGTTTCGGAATGTTTAGCAATTCGCGAAGCTCTTTTGTGGTGCAGAAGGGAAGGTAAATCCACTGTGGAGATTTTTTCTGATTGTGAGCTGGCTATTAAAGGTTTAAAGAGACAAAGCTCAGCAAAGATGAAAAGCATTGGATCGGTAATTGAAGACTGTCTTAGTATTGCTGCTTATTTCAAAAAATGTATTTTTCATTATTTGCCTAGATCCAGGAATTCTTCAGCTCATGTTTATGCTAAGAATTCTTTGGTTTTGGACAATCTTGTTTGTTCAGGTCAGTTGTAATCTGAACTCTGTGTATTGGGCCGTGAGGGCTGTTTGTTGGTTTTAATGGAAGCTTAAGTTACTGTTTAAAAAAAAAAAAAAGCAAAAACAAGACCCTGTTGTAATGAAGCTGCAGGAAGACGTAGAAGAATGCTCAACATGAAAAAATCAGTATTTGATTTAAAAAAATAGGTGGAATTTTGAATTCGCAATGCTAAAATATACTTCTTGCGATAAAGAACGCTCAACATGAAGTACTAATGTACAAAAAAATTGTCAAAAATAAAAATATTTCTAAAACTATCAAATTCAGAAAATATGAGAGATCACGAGAAACCTCTAAATTACGAGATTTGATTTGGAGTTTCCTACTAACAATCTATTAACTAAAGAAATACTGTCAAAGTAGTTAAAATGCCAATTCAAACGCCCGAATCTGAACCTATAAGGCGAGACTCGTGACATAGTGAAGAGTTATTCTCAAAACGCGGTTGGAACTAAAAAATGTGTAGCTTTGCCTCTGATCTTGCATACAGACCGGAGCTGTTTTCTTATTTTTTGATGATATTTTTCATGAAACTGTCCCTACATTAGGTAGCCGTGAATCACATGAGCTCAATTTCACAAAACCTTGAAGCCCTTGGTAGGATCCGAATATTGTCACGAATCCTCACAGATTCTGCCTGGCAACTCAAATGGCAGCTTACAGTCAACTTCTCCAATACTCGTCCGTTCTTCAGAAAGTACTCCACCAATTTCACCTCATCAGGGAACTCTAGAAAATTCACAATCTCGATGACTTTGAGGTGAAACAACAAGCAATTAGGAACGCGCTGAGGTAACTCCAATTCAGGTGGATTAGGAATATAGCAGGAAAATCCATCCCGACGAGGCTGTGTAAATTGATTACATGTAGTGAATCAGACGCCGCAGTTCATTTAAACAAAAAATCATAACACAAACTGTACTTACATCATAACCATAATGATCAAATGTCGTTCTCAGAAAGCGCAACTGCGGTGATCTCTCTAGCAAATCAAACTCAAATGGAGCGTTATCGTGAACAACAAATACCAATTCCTTCATATTCTCAAACATGGGAAGGTCATATCCAACAGTATCCTTAGCCTACAAAAAAAGGCCAACAATATAAGAAAATGTCATCATAAATTTCAGCAAGAACATTCAAATGAAATATATCGGGTAAAAGACATCTTGACTGAAAGACACTTTCACCCCTTCCAGTTTGGACAATGATACTTTCACTCCTCTGTTCCACCTCTCTTCCCTGTAGCTATTCACATGTCATTTTGACCCGGTGATTTCGTTAACAAAACGATTCAAGAATTCGGTGATATTTTCATGGTGTTGTAGAGCAAAGTTTACTCTACGACACCATGAAAAGATTACAAAATTCTTGCATCGTTTTGTGTACCAAATTGCCTAGTCAAACTAACCCAAAAAGTCAATGGGGGAAGAGAGAGGTGGAAAGGAGGAAGTGCTAGAGAGTGCAGATATCCTGAAATTTAGTCAACTGAATGGGTGAAAGTGTCATTTTCCAAACACGGTGGAAGTGTCTATTACCCGAAACATATGACAGTACGTATACACACCTCATTGGAAAAGTTTAGATTTTCAACTTGAGATATCCCCTTCAGAAGATCACTTATCGCGACATTTCGGAACATGCCCGGCATTCGACATCTATCAGGACCGTGAATATGAATGTGTGCGCTTGCGAGCTTCGTGAGCTTCTCCAACACCAAGCAGGCTTCCGGTACATGATCTTCTTCGATGAAAAGGTGTGAAAGGAATGGGGTGTCAAGCACAATACGTGGAGTGGGAGGATCTGCACCCCAAACGTAATCCACAACCGAATACTCTTTGTAACGCACAAAAGTGAGTTCCAATGAAGTGAGCAAAGGGTTACAAATCTGAATGACTTTGACATTATCGCTTACACATCTCTTCATCTTGAGACAATCAAGCGCAGGGCAACCGCCAAGGAACCTAGTGATGGAGTCGTCATCAGGAAACCTGACCCGAACAAGCTCCACACGTTTGAGAAAAGGCAAATAAACCCCCCCAGCAGCAGCAGGTACATCCATAAATATTTCTGTACCCAGTTTTAGACTCACCAGGGTTGCACAAGTGAACAAGTCACTTGGCAGTAGAATCGAATTTATTTTAGGGACACGGATATCAAGTTGTTCAACTTTACACGACAAGGCAGTTGCAATCAATGCATTGACAAAGAGGGGATGATATGTTTCGACACAGCGGAGCCTGAACGACTTTATGCACGAGAACCTTCCCACTAACAGCACACGGTTGACAAATTCTATAAATTCATATTGGAGCTGCACAACCTTGTTCCAGTTGTGTTGAGGAGGACTTCGTACTAAGCAGTCATCAAAGTATAAGGAGGTCATCAATGTCCACATCTCCTTCCATGTAGCTGACAAAACACTGGTAGCCACAGCGTCTTTTGTAGGAAGAAACGAGAGTATGTGGCCGATTAGGCTTCTTGGCAAGCTGCTGATCCTATCTTCCTCCTCAACAAGTTTTTTATGCCTTTTTAAGGATGAATTCATAACTGCCTGGCCGTAGTCCAGAAAAAAATATAAATACATTATTTCGGGGGAGAGTTTATCAGAGCAAGTCAAAAATGTAAAAGCGGTGGCAAATGAACCTAGGCCTGGGCATATTCACACATTCTGAGTAACACATGGACGCCAAAACACTCTGGTGTGCTCGGTCTTACGATTCACAATTTGAATAAAAATAATCTAAATCCTGCTTCAGGAGCCTGAATCTTACAACTCGTAGTGATTCAGACTGATTCATGCAACTCATCAACATCAGCATGACGGGGTGTCTAATTAAGTTAGTTAGAGTCAGTCTACGAGGTCATACTTTTTCGTATTTATGTCCGTTTTCCTACACATGTTTGTTTCTCTGTAACTAGGTAGTACAACTTTTTCAACCCCAAGACTTATTTACCATTATCTCTGTATCTTATGTTACCTTGACATCATACTTCCTCCGTTTCACCAGCTTCTTCCTAATTTGACTTTTCCACCCGTAACTATATCAATTTGACTCATGATTTCGATATCAAACAATGCAATTTATCGGTAATTTTTCATGGTGTTTTAGAGCAAACTCTACTCCACAACACATGAAAATATAAGCTAAATATTTGCATTGTTTTTCTAATCAAATCACGGATAGTGGTAAAAATCATAGTAGGAAGAGGCTGGCAAAACAAAGATAGTACATGCCACGTCATCGTCGTCATTATTATTATTATTATTATTATTATTATTATTATTATTATTATTATTATTATTATTATTATTATTATTATTATTATTATTATTATTATTATTATTATCTCTTCTAAACCCTAGTATTCATGTTTGAACCATACTATTACTAATTTTTTGTTTTGAGCAAACATACTACTACTAATTGATTACACAGAGGTTAGTACATAGGAGGACATAGGACAACAACGAAACAACACACACGAGTAGTAGTAGTAGTAGTAATTCAGTTGATGGGCAAAATAATACCTTGTTCAAAGTAAGTTCGGAATTGAGAGATTTCTGGAATTAAAGCGAGAATGATTGCTTCTCCTTCTCTGAGATTCGAAGGTACTAAGTAAGTAAGACGGTCAGATCGAAGAATGAATACACTCAACTCTTTACCAGAGGTTAGAGAAGAGATAAGACTTCCCGGCGAGAGAGAGAGGAAACGGCTGGTTTCGTATGATGAACATATCTCTATCGCCTCTTTTATGTAATCTCCGACTTTTTTACTCTATCTGTGTGACTTTGACCGAGTGACTTGAATTGCAAGACGTCCGAGTGATTTGGATCGCAAAACGATGTGATTTTTTATAATTTTTTCCATGTGTTAAAAAATAACTTCTACTCTACAAAGTGAATCAGTAAATAATGATAAAAGTTAAAATATAAAGAAAAATGTGTTACAGTGGTAGTATATAATAGTAGTACAAGCTAGGAAGCACGGATACTTCAAAAAATGGAGCCGTAACTTCTGGATACGAATCAGATACGGGGATACGCTACTTGGCGTGTGAGGGTACTCTTGTCTTTTTACACTGGATGGACACGATACTCCTTTCTTTTTACAATGGTCGGACATGGATGGAATACTACTGGGACACGGACGGGATACGACTGTATTGTAATTATTAAAAATTTATGTGGATATCTTTTGTAAAAGTTGTAAAGATTTGAAGGGTTAGATGAAATAGCTTCAAAATTAATGTCTAATATGCAGTTAATTAGTTGATGTGGTATAAAAATGATGTGGATTCCTTTTAAAGCACAAAATTCACCTATTCAATTCTGTCAAACTCTCTCGAATCCAAATGACACAGCAAACTCCCTGCAACCGAAGAGACACAAACACAACAGCAACTACGAACAAGTGGTCTCTATCTTTCTCTCCCCTCCTCCTGTACTGGGGTGTCTCTCTCCCCCTCTCCCCTTCTTGTGAACTGGGGGTATCTCTCACCCCATCTCCTTACCAGTTGAGAGACATTCTTAACTTTTAAGTTCAGCCTTTTGTCAAATGAGATTTTTTTCTTCTGATCTTGTTCATAAGAGATTATAGTGCTGCTATGACCTTGATGAAACTAAAAGCAATGTTTTCATTGTAATTCAATAAGTAGGGTGTGTGAATGTGTGTGTGTGTGTATAATAGACGTATCCTTGCCGTGTCGTATCCTTTATTTTTTAGAAAATGACGTATTCCGTGTCCAATCCCTCATCGTATCGGACATCCGTATCCGTCTCCGTGCTTCTTAGAGTACAATTTCCTAACAGTTCGTAATATAAAAAATGCCCATAATACCCTTTACTAAACCCTCTCAAAAAAAAACCCCACGGTTAGTGAAAATACCCCTTAGCAGATCAACTATTACAAAAGCAAGCCCTAAAACCCTTCAACCGTAGTTTAAGTCAAATACACCGCTTGATGAAGCAATCTTTCGCAAATTATCTTCTTCAGCCTTGATATATGAACGACGCGATGAATCAACATTAGAAATTGCTCTTGAAATCAAGGACAAATCATCTATCTTCCACGTCTACTCTCCGGGCTTCGAACAAAGGAAGTCCCCACTGATCTCTACCGTTTACCTGGGCGTTTGGTGTGCTATTTTGTCATAAAATTGATCAATGCATGTAATTTTCATGGTAAATTGATAATGCAATTGGTCAAATATCATAAATTTGAATAACGCAGGTGATTTTCATGGTAAATTAATAATATAGTAGATTAAGTGTCACTAAAATTCAATAATGCAATTATGTTTTTTTGAAATGAGAATAATGCAGTTAGGTTTAAGGTAAAAGATCTTATATAACATAATAAATATGGTATTTCAGCAAGTTAGGATAAAAACTCTCCAAAATAGGAAGTTGTAAAATTCGTAAATTATTAGCCAACTTAAGTTAAAACATTGATCATAAATCTATTAAACAAACTAAATTAGTTGTTTTGGCATATTTTGGCACCACCCAACATGTTTGAAGGGTCAAATTCATTCATGTCCTCGCCTAGTGAGCCTAAACCTAGTGCTCGGAGTTTCATTTTTGTTGCTGGGCTTGGGCTTATTCATATGTACATATGTACGGTCCAATACGCAATATGGGTTTTCTTATCCCTAGTTTGGGTCATCTGTTCTTATACTACAGTGACTCTTTAGTTTGGGCCTTTGGGTCCTTAGAATTTTTCTGTTGATTATTTTAAAGAAAGATTTGTATTCTATTTTATAATGGACTTTATCTCCAACTCAAGAGTTGTACAAAGTATCGGGGGCAACTTGTAGCCTAATAAGAGTAAACCTACGGCCCAAGCCCAATGAAGCTAGGTTATGAGAAAGGGTATTTATGCCTTTTTGACACCACAAACCCCTTGCATATGTAAAACATTTTAGCTACTTCTCTAAGCCATTCGTACTCTTTCCCTCTCAAAGAAACCATGGTTCAGCTACAATAGCTCCAAACTATTCACCACCGATTAGCCTGATTCAGCCAATAGACCAACGAATACACGTTCCAAGACCATGACCAAGCATAGTTAAGAGTGTACACCTCAGCCGCCATGGAGTTGTTGTCAAGGGGATCAGATAGGACATTTCAAGAACGAAGTTGACATTGACGTTCCTAATCACAATGTCGACGCCTGGTTTCTGTTGGTCTAAGGAGATATATGTATCAACGTTCATTTAGAGGATTCTGGAGGGGACAAGAGTTCGTCGAGCTGTGCTAGAGCATTCTATCAGACCTCATGTAGATAGTCTAAAATATTATCCTAGTCTACATGCAACAACCCCCTTATCCGGCTCGGGACAAGACCGGGAGGGCGATGCTTAATAGAAGCGGCGGAGATAAAAAACAATACATTTCACAACACTTATTCATACTATTAAACATCAAATTTAAAGTTTTATACAAACGGTGCTTACTATTACACCATAGCTATTCTAACATTATTAGGTAGTCCACTGATGATGATCACAATCTAGGTGTGTCTCGCGCCCCTTCTATTCCATATCCCAGCTCCTAGACCTGCGGTGGGAAGAACAACCAGAACCGCAGTTTTCAAACTCAGCAAGAAGTGCTGAGTGAGATACACCTTAGCGTGTAAAACATGAAAGAATATATAGACATCTGGGCTGAGAGTTAAAATAACAGTAACAGAGGAGCAACAGAGTGTGAGTGGAACAATTATCAGAGTACGCAACAACGTGAACAACAATGTCAGATAAGAATCATCCCGAGATCGATTTCAAGAATATTTGCCATGCACAATTACTGGATAAAGAAATGCCAATGGACGTCCTCTCACATAATATCCTTTCTAGCCAACAGGGCATAAAGTGGAAACGCCCGAATCAGCGTTTCCAGCCGGAGCCAATCATAAGTCCAATGCGTGGAAGCCAAGGGGAACTAGCTGGTATCGGTGTTCCCGTCCAGAGCCAACTATAAGTCCAAGGCCCAAAAGTCAAGGGGAACTCGCTGGTGTCGGTGTTCCCGGCGGGAGCCAACTGTAATAAATCAAGATCCAAGCCTACAAAAGTAAGCAGGGGGAACTCGCTGGTGTCGGTGTTCCCGGCCGGAGTCGATCATAATAATAGTCCACTGGATACGATATAAGTGATATTCGACAAGTTTAGAAATCGCATTCGACACGCAGAAAAACATAGAAGTCATATCGTGAATCAGAAGAAGCTAAGCGTACAAGACCGAGCATGTACACTCACGAGTATATCTTGAGACAAGAAATAGACATCACATAGCATCTTGGAGGAAGCTAGGCAAGCAATGAATAGCATATAACTCACCTGTATATTTTGAGACGGAATATAAGATCACAATTTGACACGAATGAAGCCAGACAAGCAAGATTAAGCATGTATCTCGGAGGTATATTATGAGTGAGAAAAGAAATCACATCACGACTCGAAAGAGGCTAGGCTCACGAGGCTAAGCATATAAACTCACAAATATATTCTGATACGGAATTAAAATCATATATAGACACGAAAGGAGCTAGGCTTGCTAGGCTAAGCATGTGAACTCACCTAAAGTCGACTCAGCAGTTAGTACGTTGGGTTGTCGATGAAGCCTATGTCCACACATCTGTCTCCTACAATTTACAAACGTCTAGTCACAATCGTGTTATTCCTGAATAAACGAATATACTAGCCCTGTACAACTGCTCGGCTAGGTCGTATACTAATTACATCTCTCACGATCCCCAATATAACCCGTCTCCAATTATATGCTTATAATTATACAAAAAGTAAATAAGTAATATTTGTAAGCTATTATAGTTAATTAACAATAATAAGAGATATAATTTCATCGTGAGCGGAGTAATTTAATTGAGTTATTTTAGCTAGAAAATAATATATAGTTTACACAAGCATACTCGATAAAAGATTAGTAAATATTTAAGAACTCATCTCATTTTGTTTTTGGTTTTAAAAGACATTTATTTAGCCAATAAAACAGTATTTCTGAATTATGAAAATACATATACAATATATTTTTATTAGTTTATTTTTCAAGAAAATAATTCATTTTTGCTATAATCATATTTTTATTTCAAAATATCAGTTTTTATTTAAATTAATTAAAACACGTACTAATATAACATTAATTAAACTAAAACATAATTAATGAAAATTTCAGATTATAGAAACTACAACTGCTCCCCAACAGTTTCTTCAGAAGACACTAACAGCCCCAAATTTTTGGAAAACTACTTTCTTAAAAGACACTTAGCTCCCCAAACGTAATTTCTCAAACCGATTGATCTAAACACGAATTCAAAGTCTAAAGACATGATTTTGATCACATAAAAAGACTTAGGGAAGGATTTAGAGCATACCAACCCAAGAAATGCGAGAAACGGCGAAGAAACGGAGCGGGTCGAATCGCCGAAAGCTTCGCCGGAGTGGGAGCTCGACCGGAGTTGCTTCCGGTGATTCTGGCTGCGGCTGAGCACTCCAGAGGTTAGGTCGGACCCCAAGGAGGCTAGGGAGACCAAGAGAATGAGATGGGTGGAGTTAGTTCGAGCTTATCGAAAATTGGCCGAAAAATATGGAGTTCGCCGGCGGGTTCTTCTTCTCCGGCTACTGTTCAGGTTATGTTTCTCACTACAGAAGTCGGAACAGAGAAGAAAGGATCGAGAGAGAGAAGAGGAAGAAACAGAGAGGTTGGCGGTTCAGGTCCTCTTCCTCGACGACGGCAGCGGCGTTGATGGTGGCGGCCTTTGGCCGCTGCTAGCTGCTGCTTTTCTGTGTTTCAGTTCGGTTCAGAGAGACAGAAAGAGAGCGGGACAGAGAGAGAGAGAGAGAGAGAGAGAGAGAGAAGATAAGAGAACAGTGAGTTGAGAGGTGGAGGTGTTGGTGGTCGCCAGAGAGTAAGAAGAAGATGATGGCGGTGGTGATGATGATGATGAAACTGATGGTGGAGAAGATGATGATTGTGATGAGGGGATGGGCTTAAATAGAGAGGGAGAAAGGTGGAAGCGGTGGCAGTGAAAGTGATGGTGGCGGTGATGTTGTCGAGGCAAAATGATTGCCGAAGAAAATGAGAAGAAGAAAGAAGAAAAAAACAAATTCAAGTGGAACATGAGTTCTTAGGAAATTATTCGGTGTGGCACGTGTAGGAAGTCTCGCGGCGGTTGCTATCGCGAGATAGTTTTGAAAATAATAACCGCGCAAAATTTTAAGGTTTCGTTTTAGATTCTCATACGATATCAATACGATAAACTAACATGATATTATGTTATTATATTATGCTATATATATCACAACTAAATTTCTATTATTATTGCTATTGTCGTTTTTATTATTTTGTTTAGTTCTCTGATTTACTATCTTACCCTTAGGTTTTAGACGGGGTATTACACTACAGCCACGTGGACTGACGAGCGATTAATACGTGTCCGTCAGCAGTGCTATGTGCACACCAGAAGGTGCCAGGATCACCCGAAGCAACAAAAGAAGAATCGGAGCAAGTAGATTTAGATCTACAAGACCGCAAAAGGACGCCCATATTCATTTCTGCATGGCTTAAGCCGAGGGAGAATGAGGGTCTCTTAAAACTGCTGCAACAATATAAGGACCTATTCGCATGGGACTATGACGAAATGTCAGACTTGGACACGGAAGTAACCATGTACATGTTAGATGCTCTCCCAAATGTGAGACCGGTCAAGAAAACAGCGAGAGTATTTCGCACATAACTGGAGGTGAAGATCAAAGAGGAAGTAGAGAAGTTGAACAACGCCAAATCATCAAGCTCTTGCACCATGCCACCAGGTTGGCAAACATAGTATCAGTCATCAAGAAAAATGGACAGTTGCGCATATGTGGGACTTTAGGGATCTCAGCAAAGATTGTCCAAATGCCAACTTTCCTTTTCCCAACATCGACTTGATGGTAGACTCCACATCAGGGTACCATATGTTTAGCTTCCTGGATGGGTTCAGTGGACGAAACCAGACAAATGTGGCACCAGAGGATGCAGAGAAGACTGCATTCATTACCCTGTAGGGGTATTCCATTACACAATTATGCCATTTGGTCTAAAAAAAATGCATGTGTGACTTATCAAAGAGAAATGATGGCTCTATCCCGCGACATGATGCACAAACTTGTGTAATTCTACGTAGACGATTTGATAGTTAGATCCGTACAAAAAGATCACCACCCGAGGCATCTGGAGAAGGTGCTTCAAAGATGCAAGAAAATTTAATTTGAAAATGAATCCCATAAAATGCGCGTTTGGAGTGACATCCGCAAATTCTTGAGTTGCTTAAATCGTAGGCATGGGATTGAACCAAACCCCGCCAAGGTCTCTGCCATGGCCACCTTGCCAGTCCCCAAATCCAAAAAGAACTCAAGAGTTTCCTAGGATATAATCAAAACCCCAAATCCTTTTAAAAGCTCTGCTTTTACTTTGATCAATTTGAATCTTTTTCTCAAAAAAAAAAAAAAATGAAACTTGAAAACAATTTTTTTGGCTCGACTTCACTTACTTTGAGTTCCTTCCAGATTCTGCCGAGGAGTTCCCTTATAGATCGAGTGTTGATTGGTTCCTCTCCTTGAAATGATCTAATTAGACTGCAACTGAAACTTGCTGATGCCCATCTACTCACATCCTTGCTGATCTTGATTACCCTCGCTTCATTTTTCGTTGGTTGATCTCCTTCAGCCTTTCCTGACGTTTCTCCGCCATCGACCCCGTATCTTATTAGCAATAGTTATTTGTAGTAATGTACCAGTCCATCCCAGTTCTTTCTCTCCAGGTTGACTTTTTGAGTCGTAGCTAGATCACTTTGACCGGATAATTTTGATAGCAAAACAATGTGTTTTTTTAGAAACACACAACAATGTGGTTTTTAATTATTTTGTAACGGGTAAAAGAGCAAATTTTATTCTACAACACCATAAAAAATTATTAAAAAATTGTATCATTTTGTTATCCAAATTATCGGGTCAAAGTGACATAAAAAATAGTGGTAAAGTCAAATTGAGAAGAAAGAACTAGGACAAAGTGGTAAATATGTAGAGTTAGGTGGGGAAGTAGGCCATAGTATGGCGGTCATACATGTTTGAGTTAGTTATGTCTAATTTGTTGTCATACGCCAGTACTTCCTCCGTCCCACCTGATTTTTCATGTCGTTATTTTTACCACCATTTACCGGGTGTAGATAGTGCTTTCTGAGCTGACAGATCTTGGACACGTGGCAACCATCCAGCACACCATATTGTGCTCCACACACACTGGATCACCAGCCGAGCTGATCCATGTGGGGGCTGCGAGACAGAGCCCTCGCATACCACTGCACGGGACTTGTAGGGACTTAGTGGTTTGGAGGCTAGAGTAAGCCCTGTCGCGTGCGAGCCAAGCCCGCACGCGACCTATAGTAATTTTTTTGAGAGATCTATGGCACGAGCTCCATAAACCCGGTCAATCCGGTCAAACCCGGTCAACCTCGTAACGGTTCCGGTATTCGCGCACCACGTGCTGTAACGGTCCCTATATACTCGGACGAACGTGCCGTTATGGTTAAGCTAATTAAGCCGCCATCAATGGGCGCATTAACCACACTACAACGGTCATGTTCTCTGCTATATATAGGACGTTAACCTTTCCATACAGAGGAGAACACACTTGCCATACGCGGAAGCTCTGCCAAACCTCTGTCTCTCTCTCGGACATTACTACTGCCTTACTCTCTCCCTACACACAACCCCACTCTTCCTGTGCGATCCTTGATCCTATACATACGGTGTACACGGAGGTCTCCCCGCCGGAATCTCTTGTGCACATTTTGGTGAACCCGACGTGAACTTACCAGCAAAAGCAACTATGTCACAGGAGGATGATATCAGCAACATATCACCTTCCACCGAAACCGCCTCGGGAGAGGAAACCCGCCGTACTCCTACCACTCCCGGCGAGACACCAACGCTAGAATCTCTGGACGCCACTGTCCAAAGTCAGGCGAAAGCTCTCAAAGCTCAGTCTGCGCAATTGGAACGGATCTTGGCTGTTCTGGGCACCCTTGCGCCAAATCCTTCGTCAGCCACCGCCGTCCCTCAAGGAGGAGGAGCCCCTACTGCTCCGGGACTGGGAGTGTCAACCACACCTCCCAACCCTAATCTGCAGACTCCACCGGCGACTACGCAGCTGCCTTCGATTCAGGGGTCAACAGCTCAGATGTTGCCTCTCGCTGCCCACACTCCTCAGCCCTCGACTTTGGCGTCTAACTCAACTCTGCAGTACCCTTTGCCTCCTCCAACGGCGATCTGGGGCAATGCGAGTAGTCAATATGTTCCCAATCCTTCGACGGCATATGTGTCGCCTCCGCGCGCGACAACCCCTCCTTCAGCTACCGAGGGAAGCATTCCAGAGTGCATGACGTCTCTGCAGAAACGCATGGACACTATTTTGGCTCATCAGTCATTCGCGGATACCATTATCCCGAAGTTAGACAACGATCCACCTATTCCACGAGAGATCTATCTCATGCCTAACCCGGCGGGGTACAAGGCTCCTAAATGGGACAAGTTCGAAGATGTCAACGGAAACGCTCATGAGCATGTCATGCGTTTCATTGATGTCATGGGGCCGTACGGAGCTGATCCCAAACTGCTGATGCGAGAGTTCCCGAAATCCTTAGGGAATGTGGCGTACAAATGGTACCGAACGTTGGAAGTCGGGTCCATGAAGACTTGGGACGACATGGTCCAGAAGTTCTACACCAAGTTCTTCCAGATGGAAGAGAAGGTGACGATGATCCATCTCTCGCGGATGTATCAGAAGCGCGAGGAGGACGGGATCACTTTCATCAAGAAATTCAGGGCGAAATCCTTGGAGTGCAAAGATCCAATGCTCGAAAGCCGGCTCGTAGAGATATGCCTGCAGTGCATGCGAGATGAATACAAAGGTATGCTCATCAATTTGCAAACACCTACGTTTTCAAAGTTAATTGAATGCACGAAGAACATCGAGCCTATAGTCGAGAGGCAGAAAAAGAAGAACGCTCCGGAGCGATCTTCGAGCGGCGCCACCTACAAGATCGGAAGATTCAGCTACAAGAGGGGACGTGAAGCTGAGGTCAATACAGTTTCACCTCAGAAGCAAGCGAAGGTTGTGAACTTCGACGTACCACCCCTACCATGCTCGGTAGAGGAGGCAAGCGACCTCTGCAGGCAGTGGCGTAAGGACGGTGTCCTACCGCCGCTCGAGAAGATACCCTCCAAGGAGATGGTGAGAGACCCTAAGTGGTGCGAGTACCACGGCAAGGTCATGCACCCCACGGCTGAATGCAAGAAGCTCAGGTTCGCGTTCGACCAGAAGATGAAGAACGGCGAGCTGATCGTCAGTGATCACAGGAAGGATGTACGCAACAAACCACTTCCTGCTCATGCGGAGCAAGGCTCGAAAGGCAAAGAGGTCGCCATGATCTCGATCGTAGACTTGGAAGAAGTCGCAGAGGATGGTCTACCCATCATTGCCGAGGTCCACGAAGACGAAGACTACAGCATGGACACAGAAGATGAGCGTGCCGACCGGATGAAGGGGTCGCACGGTTTCAGCAGATTCTTCGACGAGATGAATTTCTCGGAGAAATGCCGGACAGAAATGACAAAAGCGATCTTGAGGATAGCAGAGGACTATGAGGAGGATCTTGTAGTCTCCAACGGGAAAGTCATCAGGGCGTCTCGCTCTACAGAAAAGATTATGACCTTTTCTGCCAGCGACAAGAAGACAGATGCGAGCCACCAGAGGCCTCTGTACGTGACAGCCATCATCAACGGCGTCGAGTTCAAACGAGCATTCGTCGATGGAGGGGCAGCGGTCAACGTCGTTTCGCTCCACACACTGAAGCTAGCAGGGATCCCCGAGCACAAGATCGTCAGGCGTCCATCTCCGCTGATGGGATTCGGAAGCGACTCTAGAATGACGATCGGATGGATCCGCCTGGGCGTTCAGATTGGCAGAATCAAGTGCTCAGCAAAGTTCTATGTCATAGACGCGAACACCACATATCACATGATCATAGGTCGAGCCTGAATTCATCGCTTCGACGCAGTTCCTTCAACGGCTCACCAGGTCATGAAAGCTATCTGGAATGACAGAATAGTCGAGATCCCGGCTTCGACGAATCCATTCAACTTGGATGAAGCACATCTTAGCGAGGCAGTGTGGTTCACCGAAATGGCGGACGAGAAAACACCGGGACCATTCAACCCTACTCCTTTGCCTCTCTGGGAGGACATCAAGGACCAGTCACCTGCGGGAGTAGTGGTGACAAGGGAGGATGCCAAAGAAAAGCTGCCTACACGCGAAGAGGCGCCGCGTATCGCATACCATCGGAAGAATGTGTATACTCTGAAGAGAATCGCAAAGCATGACCCCGAAGGCAAGGAGATAGAAAGCTTCTACGCCAATGGGAAGAAATGCTATCGCATATGAAGGTGCGCGGGGATGTCCTCACACGCGCATGGGGATATCCCTGAGCAAATCAATCAAATCGAGCAAATTGCGCTGACAGAAAAGCCAACATAGGGCGCTCCAGACGAGAAACTCAAAGAAGCACCTGAATGCATGGAAGACAGGCCCAGAACAAAAAAGCAAGAGCTAAATGAAGTGTTCCTCAACCCGAACGAGGAAAAGAAAAGGCCAGTCTTTCTAAGTGCGGACCTCACAAGCGAAGAGGAGCAAGGACTGCTACAACTCCTAACTGAATACAAGGATGTGTTCGCATGGGAGTATGATGACATGCCGGGACTGGATACAAGCATCACTATGCACCGCTTAGACATCATTCCAGGGTCTAAGCCGGTAAAGCAGAGCACAAGGAGCTTCAGGCCGGAGCTTAACGTGAAAATCAAGCAGGAGATTGTCAAACTCCTGGATGCCAAATTCATAGAGCCGAATCATCATCCCACATGGCTGGCCAACATTGTGCCGGTGGTGAAAAAGAACGGACAGCTCCGCATCTGCGTGGACTTCCGAGATCTCAATCGCTTCTGCCCCAAAGACGATTTCCCGCTGCCCAACATCGATTTGCTTATCGATTCAACAGCGGGCCACCGCATGTTCAGTTTCATGGATGGTTTCAGCGGGTACAACCAGATCAAGATGGACCCCGAAGACGCGCGGAAAACTGCATTCATCACTCCGGTGGGGGTGTTCAACTACACAGTGATGCCGTTCGGTCTTAAAAACGCGGGTGCGACCTATCAGCGAGCCATGATGGCTCTGTTCCACGACATGATGCATAAAGAAGTGGAATTCTATGTGGATGATCTGGTGGTTAAATCCAAACACGAAGCAGATCACCTCGCAGATCTACGAAAGGTGTTCAATAGATGCAGATGCTTTCAACTAAAGATGAATCCCATGAAATGCGCATTTGGGGTAACATCAGGGAAGTTCTTGGGATGCGTAGTTCATCGCCAAGGAATCGAACCTGACCCTACGAAAGTATCAGCCATAAGTGGCATGACGCCGCCCCGTAACCAGAGTGCCTTGAAAACATTTTTGGGAAAGCTATCATATCTGCGAAGATTCATCCCAGCGATCGCAGAAATCACCTGCTGTTTTAGTGCTCTTCTCAAGAAAGACGATGTGTACAACTGGGCTCCGGAGCACGAAGCTGCATTCGAAAAGCTGAAGGATCTGCTGACGTCCTCAAAAATAATGATCGCACCTCAACTGGGATCACCGCTTCTGCTATATCTGACATCAACAAGGAAATTCATAGGAGCACTCTTGGCGCAGGAGTACGAAGGCCAGGAAAGGCCTATCTACTACATTTCTCGCATTGTGCAGCCTGCTGAATCAAGGTACACAGACATCGAACGTCATTGCCTTGCCTTGTTCTTTGTGATAGAAAAGTTAAAACACTATTTTGCATCACACAAAGTAGTAGTGGTCACCAAGAGCGATCCCATACGATATCTGCTAACTCACACTACTCCTGGCGGGAGATTGGCGAAATGGTACAGGACCATCTCTCAATATGATATCACATGCGTGAGACCGCGAGCGATCAAGTCGCAGGCGGTAGCGGATCTGTTGGCACAGTTCCCCGATAACAGCCACGAGCCCGTGATCGAGGAAGAGCTCGAAGGCCCTGAAATATATGCAATCGACGTGCCCTATTGGACGCTCCACTTCGATGGCTCGTCAAAAAGGAAAGGCGGAGGCATTGGGATAGTCTTGACCAAGCCGGATGGGGAGGTCATACAAATGTCCGCCAAGCTCAACTTCGCAGTTACAAACAATGAAGCGGAATATGAGGCTCTTATCGCAGGGCTTCGTGCAGCAAAAGCTCTAGAAGTAAACAATTTAACGGTCATGGGGGACTCCAAACTGATCGTCAAGCAAGCCTCGAGCGAGTATGGTTTGAAGGAGATCAACCTTCTGTCTTACCGCACCCTAGTACAAAAGCTGGTACAGCAATTCTGCGATGTAAGGTACGAACACAAGCCCCGAGCAGACAACAGGCATGCGGACGCTTTGGCAACCTTGGGATCTAAGGTCAGCACAGACAAATGTCCCGAAAGGATCTCCATTGAAGTGCGAACATCGTCGGCATTGACAGAAGATGCGAGCGATGACGAACACATGGATGACACGGATTGGAGAAAAGCAATCCTACAAGCTATTGCGGAAGGCACAAGCAGTGAAAGCTGGGCACTCACGAAAGGGTACTGCATACATGACAACACCCTTTACTACAAGGGTCCTGGCGGAATACTCATGCGATGCGTATCCGAGCAAGAGGGACAACTGTTGTTAGAAAAGATTCACCAACATGCTTGCGGAGAAAGCGAGGTGTCAATCTACCGCAAGGCTCAGAGATATGGCATTCATTGGCCAGACATGTCAACAGCCGCGGCCCTGATACAAGGGAAGTGCGAGAGCTGCGCACTAATCAAAGATTCTCTACTCATCGCTCTAACTGGTGACGACACGGATTGGAGGAAGCCACTCTTTGATTTTCTCACCCAGGGCACCGTGCCCGAATCGAGAAAAGAAGCCGAGAAATTGAAAAGGAAAGCATCTCGATACGTAGTACAGGAAAACCTACTTTGGCGAAGAGGTCATGAGGGCAACTTGCTGCGATGTCTAGACGGCAGAGAAGCACAAGAAGTCATGGACCTTTCTCATCAGGTGGAACACCAAGGAGGTGCAAAATTATGCAGGCAGCTCCTCTCAATTGGATATTTCTGGCCCACGATGGAGGTCGATTGCCGCACTAAAGTACGACGCTGCCAAGAGTGCCAATTCAAAGGAAACCTGGTGCACGCTCCCGCCGTGGATCTACATGCATTAGGGACGCCGTGGCCATTACACACATGGGCTCTGGACTTCATTGGTCCCATCCGACCAACGTCACACGGGAATCATTTTATTCTCACTGCAACCGAGCTATTCACCAAATGGGTGGAGGCAATACCACTGAAGACGGAAAATGCGCTAGCTGTGGTTAACTTCATTCAAGGAAACATCATATGCAGGTTCGGAATCCCAAACACCATTCTTTCAGATAACGATACTCCCTTTGTTAATCGCCAGGTAGCTGCGAAGTTAGCGGAGTACAATATCAGGCAAATATGTTCCACTCCCTACTACCCGAAGGGGAACTGGCAAGCCGAAGCGACCAACAAAACGCTGTTAAGAATTTTAAGCAAGATGGTCGCAGATGACCACAAGAAGTGGGCTGACTCTCTAAGCATAGCTCTGTGGGCCTACCGAACTTCTCCAAGGACACCCACGGGGGCCTCACCGTTCCTACTATGCTATGGGGCCGAGGCCGTGGTACCTGCGGAGGTGAGAGTCAATTCGGCAAGACTGGCCTTCCACGCACTCTACGAAAATCAACGTGATCATGATTTAGTCTTGCTGGAGGAAAAGCGAGAACAAGCCAAGAGAACCAACAAACGGTATCAAGAAAGAATCGCTCGCGCTTACAATAAGACGGTCCAGCAAAGAGATTTCGCAGTTGGAGACTTGGTCTTGTGCGCATCTGACCACTGTATGCGAGAAGCGACTCACCCGAAGTTCGCAGCCAATTGGGAAGGACCCTTCGAAGTCACAGAAGTCTTTGACATTGGCTACTGCTTACGAAGGTTGCACGGCACAACCTCAACCCCGAGTTCAGTCAACATGCGCTGGATTAAGAAGTACTATCCCTGACTTCTCTCATTTCATGCGTTTTATTATAACGTCGCATAATGTCTTGCATGGCTATGATTTACACGATCTCCTCTCCCATATGAGAGGATTGTAATCTCATCTCTCCCATATGAGAGCGTTATAATAAGAAAATTCTCCCAAATGAGAAACTTCATATTTCTGGACGTCAATTTTACTCTATTTTATTATAACTGTTAACAATGAGTTATCCGCCACAATAGCAATCCGCAAATGCGATCTTAATTGATCATCTAAGCCTATCTGTTACGATAGCAGCCTATGAAAATGCGATCTTAATTGATCACCTAAGCCTATCTGTTACGATAGCAGCCTATGCAAATGCGATCTTAATTGATCATCTAAGCCTATCTGTTACGATAGCAGCCTATGCAAATGCGATCTTAATTGATCATCTAAGCTTATCTGTTACGATAGCAGCCTATGCAAATGCGATCTTAATTGATCATCTAAGCCTATCTGTTACGTTAGCAGCCTATGCAAATGCGATCTTAATTGATCATCTAAGCCTATCTGTTACGATAGCAGCCTATGCAAATGCGATCTTAATTGATCACCTAAGCCTATCTGTTACGATAGCAGCCTATGCAAATGCGATCTTAATTGATCATCTAAGCCTATCTGTTACGATAGCAGCCTATGCAAATGCGATCTTAATTGATCACCTAAGCCTATCTGTTACGATAGCAGCCTATGCAAATGCGATCTTAATTGATCATCTAAGCCTATCTGTTACGATAGCAGCCTATGCAAATGCGATCTTAATTGATCATCTAAGCCTATCTGTTACGATAGCAGCCTATGCAAATGCGATCTTAATTGATCTTCTAAAGCCTATCTGTTACGATAGCAACTCATGCGAAAAACGATCTTAATTGATCTACTAAAGCCTATCTGCTGCGATAGCAATATTGTGCAAAATGATCCTAAGTGATCTACAAAGGTCTGTCTGATATGATAGCACTTGAATCTGAAAGCAGATCACAAGCCCATCCGCCAAGGTGGCACAGCTGCGAAAATACGATCTCGAACGATCTAGTGAATCATCTGCGAATTCATATGGCAGATAGCAAATGCAAAACATGTGTGTAGCATTATGCCAGGCGAAATATGCCGAAACGCATGCGATGTTGTATTTTGTTGTAACAAAACAGCAGATAATACAAAAGGCCATTTATCATTATGAGTCGAAAAGACTTACAATTTATCTGTCTAGATAGCAAGCGAAAAAGCTCAAATCTAACTACACAGCCAACACGGTTTACAATACATTCGAAAAGTAGCTGACAAGCCAGCAGAGACACACCACGGGAATCCTGACTGAAAAGGATGAACCCAACGGTCCTAACACCGTCAGTGCGATACACAGATCTGCGACTGAACATCTGTCGCGAGTGGGATCTTGCTCCAAAGAGCCACATGAAGCCATACGTTCAAGATCCCAGTATTTGACAAGGCCCTTGTCAGATCAACACCCCATGAGATTTGCCAAAGGAACCACCGGTTCCGGCGATCAACAGGCAAGCAGAAGCTCCAAAGGGTAAGGGCTCCTTGTAGACGGGGATGAACACAGCGGTTCGCCACCCTGAGCTCACGAACGTGGGGGCAATAAGTTCTCCTCCAGGGATGCTGGAGGAGAATTCCGCCGTTCATTACGAGACGGTAGCACGGTCACTTCGGCGCTGCACCTCACCGGGAGGCGGCCGGAAACATGACCTGCAAACATAATACACGAAGAAAATTCTTCGAACACACATGAGATATCATCTCCATCTTCTTTATGATGGTTATAAAGAACAATATTCCTCATAAAGTGGATCTTGGAAACTATTTCTATAGCACAAAGCGCAAACTCAGGATTCCCAACTTGAAGTTGCCATGAATCAACGAAAAACAAGCGTTGAAGCCAGCAGTCGTAAGGACTCACGGCAAAGCACATTTTTGGGATGAAGAACCCAAATGGCAAAGACAGGGTTTATATAGACCCTGTGGAGACTCTTCAGTTGCCAAAGATGAGTCAGCAGAATTCGAAAAGAGGGTAAGGTCAATCACTTACGCCTTGAAAAATGGTAACGATCAATTACCCTACTAAAGGCTACGACGATTCAGTTGCGTATCCTAATAAATGACGGATGGTCATGATTCGGATGGACTTCCCAACGAAAGCGTGCTTTTCTGCCGAGAAGTTAGCGCGAAAATCAAGCAGAGTATCAATGGCTGATGTCATAATTGGATATGCACAGAGATATCCTATCAAATCCCGGAAAGGGCAAAACGGGCAAGTTGATTCTTGTTGTTTAAAAAAAAGGGGGGAGAAACCCTCGCAACATTACATTAATGTTTCAAACATTACATTAATGTTTCAGCTATTCTCTTGCTATTTTTCAAAAATACAAAAAGTCAAAGCAAATTCTTGATCAAGGAGTCTTGGGGCGCGAACTGATGGCTCAGCTTCTCTACCTGTTCCACTTCTTGCTTCAGTTGCTCGCACTTGGCATTCATCTCATGATAGAGCTTCAGAGCTTCGTCAACCTTTTGCTTTTGCTGCTCCACCTTCTGCTTCTCAGCTGCGAGGTTCTGGTGGCCGAGCTTCAAAGTTACGGCTGCGCGAATCAGAGTAACTCTTTTCATAAGAAATCAGAAACCTAGCCTGCCTTGAACTTTGGACAGGAGATTTTGGCACATGCCACATAACAATTCAGCACTCTGGACAGAAATAGTCGCAGGCGTAGCCGCAGACAGCTGCTCCAAAATCCAAATGGCTTCAGTAAGAAACAGCCTCCTGTCGAAGGGCCCTATCTCCAGAGCTCTCACAAATGAATGGGGGTAGGTAAGACGCATCCGAATCACCCAGTCCACATCAGTTTGCTTCAAACCTAAAGCAATGTCAAAACTAAGTTATGCTATCAAACTCGCAAACGAATAATGCGAGATGCAAACAGTAAATCTCTACTCACCAGCTCCTTCCAGAATCTCACGAAGAGAAGGGATGCGCATTGCCGAAACGGTCGAAGACTGTTGTGCACAAGAGATTCCGGCGGGGAGACCTCCGTGTACACCGTACGTAGTGGATCAGGGATCGCACAGGAAGAATAGGGGTGTGTGTAGGGAGAGAGCAAGTCAGTAGCAATGTCTGAGAGAGAGACAGAGGTTTGGCAGAGCTTCCGCGTATGGCAGTGTGTCCTCCTTTGTATGGAAAGGTTAACGATGTATATATACTGGAGAACATGACCGTTGTAGTGTGGTTAATGCGCCCATTAATGGCGGCTTAATTGGCTTAACCATAACGGCACGTTCGTCCGAGTATATAGGAACCGTTAGAGCACGTGGTGCGCGAGTACCGGAACCGTTACGAGGTTGACCGGGTTTGACCGGATTGACCGGGTTTGACCGGATTGACCGGGTTTAGGGAGCTCGTGCCATAGATCTCTCAAAACAGTTACTAAAGGTCGCGCGCGGGCTTGGCTCGCACGCGACAGGGCTTACTCTAGCCTCCAGACCACAAAGTCCCTACAAGTCCCGTGCAGTGGTATGCGAGGGCTCTGTCTCGCAGCCCCCACATGGATCAGCGCGGCTGGTGATCCAGTGTGTATGGAGCACAATATGGTGTGCTGGATGGTTGCCACGTGGCCTAGATCTGCCATGTCATAAAGCAGTATCTACATTAGCCCCCTTTCTGCGCGTGAAGGCTCATAGCTGTATAGGCTTCCATGCGCGGAAACCAACATGCGCGTCGTCGTCACGCACCAATTCAAATACGGGTAGATTCAGCCCCCGTGCGTGTAATTATGACCTAAAACCCCTAGAGTCGTGCCGTCTGACCTTTAGGGTTTTAGGCGTGACGTCAGCCCGTCCTGTGATTGCGCTACACGACGGTGACGGTTGCGATTCGACTACTGAAGGGACGCAACCCTTCATTCTTCTGGATAAATACCTTGTATCCCATCATTGCAAAGCATTGCTTCTTTCTCTTAAAGTGAATGGTACCCGGAGATCTTCGGGAGCAGATCCGAATAATCAATCATCAGTTCAAGACTGCAAATCGTATTCTTCAATTGTGCATCTCCAAGCAGGCTTCAAGGAAACAAGGTTGGCCTCGTTTACTTTTGATTTAAACTACCAGTGTTTGCCTTGAATCGCATTGAATCTGTAAACCCATGAAGTCTGTGAAGAGGCTTTGATCTTTAAACCTGCTTCGTTCTTAATCTTTCAACAATATCGGGTCTTGCAAATCCCCAATTTCTGAAATCGGCACCGGAACTGTCTGCTTTCCTTTGCATAGATCTCGAATTCCAAAATTCAAACTGAAGTGTGGTATTTCTCCCCCCCTTTTTTATTTTTTTTTTTTTGCCCTTTCGCAGGAATGGCCAAAACAAGAGTAACCAGACCCGTCAAGGAAGATGAAGAGATGCCGGAGCTTCCGCAGGCTCTGTGGCGAAAAGCCCCCTTTCTGGGTGGGAAAGATTTTTACCACGCGAGGGTGAAGGCGAAGAGGATGCCTGATCCTGTTCCCGTTGAGCAGTTGTTAACGCTGACTCGCCCAGTTAACTCAGCCTTGCTCGAGTTAGTTGGCTCCGAGGATGTGGTTCGATTGGGAATCGAGAATGGGCACTTCCCATACACTGCAATTTCTACTCAGGCGTTTGTCCAGAAGTTGGACTATATGGATGAGTGGACTGACCACGTGTTGGGTAATTACGCCGAAACTCTCGATAAAGCCGGCATTTTCTTCGCTGTCCGTGCTATGAAGGGTGCTGCCGTGAAGTTGGATCAGTCCATGCTTCTAGACCTTCTGTCCCGCTATTCGCCTGCGACTCACACGTTTCACTTTGCTGAGTTCGAGGCTGCCCCCACGCTCGAGGACGTTCAAATGCTGTATGAGCTTTCCCCCATGGGCGAGGTGGACCCCTTGAGTCACTTAAGAACACCTGCGGAATTGGCCTTGTACGCGCAGATGGAGGAGTGCCTAGCAGAGGTAAAGAAAATCTCCACTCGGTGGACCAGTACGAAACCTCTTCCGAACTGGCAGCTGGTTGATACATCTGCGAAGAATACCTGGAACAAGTGGTTGCAGTACTTCTTCCGAGACTATGCGAGCAACAGCATTACTAAGAAGCTTTTGAGCGGAAACCCGAAGGCCGAGAATTACGTAGAGGGCAAGGGTTATCATCTGACCCTTTGCGCCTTTCTTTGTGCTTGGCTATCGAGGTATCTGATTGATGGTCACCCCCATGACGGGGTCTTCTACCATGTGCTGCCACTTGCGGTGAGGCTCGCTCTCGGCCAGAGGGTCGCACTTGGACCCTTGGTCTTGGGCACGTTATATTTTAGGCTGGACCAGCTGGTTCTGGCGATGAGGGAATCGCGCGGCCGTCTCGATGTTCTGACCTTTGTCAATATCAGCTTTTTGACAATGTGGGTTTTTGAGCGCTGGCCGTCTTATGCTCCAACTCCCCTCCCACTTGAGAAGTGGTGTCCCCCAGGCGAGACGGAAGCGTTCAACAGCGGGAGAGCTGCGAGATGGTTTGGAGCAAGCAACACCAAGTGTACTTGGAGCTTGATATGCGACAAACGAAGGGAGTTCACTGCCAGGCCCTACGCCACACGTGTCGAGAATGTGCGGTGGTTTCCAAAGCTATATCCTTCCAAAGGCATGGTCTTGTCAGAAGACCTTCTTTTTGAAAAGGGGCCGCATTTCCACGAGCGCTATCGTGAGTTCTTTTGCTGGTGTCTGCGAGGTTCTCTTCCTGCACTTGCAGAGCACATTCGTGAGCTCGCGCCACGGTATGAAAGGCTTACAGTGGATGTTGACCCCACTCGGGTCTCGCCTCAGTTTGGTTTCGATGCGGTGGCCCCATCAATCTGGCCCCAGTCTATCGTCAGAGGGTGCTACAAGCGCTTGCTGACAAAGGAGTGCAAGACGGTCCTCATGAGCAATCTTCCCTTCGAGCAGCCTGCAGGAACTCGCAAGGGTGGTTGTTCCCAGAACTGGATCGCATACTGGATTGCCCAGCAGACGAGGATGGAGACGGAGGCGGCGGCGCAGCCAGGAAGGGCCCCCTTGATCAAGAGAAACTCTTTTCCGTTTCGCCCCAATTGCAGTTTGAGCGAGTCTGAGTACGGTTGCTACTCGTTGTTGGACCGCGAGAATCATTTGTGCCCCGATTTCATTCTGAAGGAGCAGGTCGATGCAATCAAGAAGGGTGACACGCAGGTCATCAAATATAGCAAGGCGTTTGCTGAGGTAAGCAGTTTCCTTGTGTGCTTTAAGCTCTTTGATTTGCTTGCACTGATGCTTTTCGTTCTGTATTGTCCAGTGTCATGTGCGGAGGTTCGCAGCTGGTGACCGCTCCAAACCGCTGGTGGATACCATTGTTGACACCAGAAGGAGGGGGGAGTCGTATCGGCTAGCATGGAGGATGGATGCCGAGGTCGAAACAAAAGTTCGCGGGGTCATGAACACTTTTGCTGACTCGCTGATAGACAACCCTCCGGCTCCGTCTCCTCCTAGAGATGACCCGTCCCCTCCAGCGACTGCGGCGCCGAGAGCGAAGAGACCTAGGCAAAAGGGGATTACGATTTCTTCCCCTAGGAGCGCTCCAGCTTCGCCCCCAGTGAGGTCCCTTTCTGTCAAGGACAAAGGTAAGGGTCGTATGCCCGGCAAGGTGCGAAAAGATCTCGCAGTTGAAACCTTCGTTCCATTCAATCAAGAGGAAGAGGAAGAGAGGCAGGAGCCCCAAGCAAGTAATGAAGAAGAAGAAGAAGAAGGAACAGTTGTGATGCGCGAGGAAGAGTCAGGAGGTACTTCCGTCGCATTTCCTTGTCCTTTATCATGACTTCTGTGCAGTTCTTTTCTTTGAACCAATTTTGTATTCGCAGATGATGATGATGAAGCCGTTGGTGGCCTCGTGGCCAAGAGGCAAAAGAGAAATGCCCACTCTGGCGTTTCAGATGATCCCATAAGTGAGGATGTTCTTACTGAGTCCCGGAGGACAGCCGCGGAGGCTGCTGAAAGAAGAAGGCAGCGAGAGGAAGAGGAACTCGAGCTTGTGAAACAGCGGAGCCTCGAGGAGCTGCATGTTGACGACTTAGTGCGTCCAGCTGGCGAGGAAGACGAGCTTCCCGAAGAAGTGGCTCCTCATGTGGAGGAGGAAGATGAGGTTCCTGGAGAGGACACAGCAGAGCTAGAGCAAGTCCAAGCGGACTTCGCAGAGATCGCAGGTCACGCTTCTCTTAAAGATTTGCTTAGTGAGGATACACTGATAGGGCACGGTTCCGCGTCCCTAGTGTATGATGAGGATACCTCAATCCCACCTTCGCGTGGAGGTGCTTATTCTTAGCTTTAGTAAAGACAGTGAAATAACTTATAGCACGAGTTACCTCATATTATCGCATTCGGTATCGCAGGTCATGCTGAGGAACCTGAGCTGGAGCAGAGAAGTCAGCCTTCTGCATCCCATGTTCCAATTTCGAGCTCCCATACCGAGAAGCCCGTCGCAGCTGCTGGACACGTAAGTGAGCGTCTCGAGGATGTCATCGAACTTTCCGATGATGTCGAAGCTGATGCTGTGCCGATGGACGAAGGTGTCCGTACTGGCGGTGAGGAAGAAAGGACAAGTGATGCTAATATTTCCGCATCTGGGAGTGTCCGTCCAGCGACTTCGGCTGTCCCCTCGCCTCCGGCGATGACTGAACCGGAAGCACCTATTCCTGCGTGGAGTATGTGGGGCTCGCAGGTTGGGAATGTAGTCGCAGCTGGTGCGGCCTACACTCTTCCTCCTGACTATGAGAGGTTGGAGCTTGCAGCTGATAGGAGAGCCATGGAGCGAGGGCAGTCTTCGAACAACCCGGTGGCCCGCATCCCTTCTCTTCATGAAATTCTGGAAGGCACTGGTAAGCAGAGATTTTACCATTCGCACGTCGCATTATTTGCTTGAAAGTTTTGACATGACTCGTTTTTGATGTCTCAGGTTTGAAGCAAACCGATGTAGACTGGGTGGTTCGAATGCGCCTCAGATACCCCCGATCGTTTGTGAGGTGTCTGGAGATCAGTCCTTTTGACAGGAGGCTATTCCTTACTGAAGCCATCTGGATACTAGAGCAGCTGTGCGCGGCTACACCTGCGACCATTTCGGCCCAGAGTGCCGAATTGCTGTGTGGCATGTGCCAAAATCTCGTGCTCAAAGTCCAAGGCAGACTTGGTTTCAAATTCCTCAAGGACAGAGTTACACTGATTCGCGCAGCTGTGGCTCTGAATCTCGGGCACCAGAATCTCGCAGCCGAGATGCAGAAGGTGGAGCAGCAGAAGCAAAAGGTTGATGAAGCTTTGAAGCTGTATCATGAAATGAATGCCAAGTGCGAGCAACTAAAGCAAGAAGTGCAACAAGTGGAGAGGCTGATCGAGCAGTTCGAGCCCCAGGACTCCTTAGTCAAAAATTTGTTTTGACTTTTCGAATTTTGAAAAGAAAACAGGAAAATGGTTGAGACATTAATGTAATATTTTGAAACATTAATGTAATGTTGCTAGGGTTTCTCCCCCTTCTTTTTAACAACAAACAATGAGTTTGCCCGTTTTGCCCCTTTCGGGATTTGATTGGACATTTCTGTGTGTATCCAATTATGACATCAGCAATTGATTCTTTGCTTGATTTTCGCGCTAATTTCTCGGCAGATAAGCACGCTTCCGTTGGGAAGTCCATCCGAATCATGACTATCCGTCATTTATTAGGATACGCAACCGAATCGTCGTAGCCTTTAGTAGGGTAATTGATTGTTACCGCTTTTCAAGGCATAAGTGATTGAACTTACCCTTTTTTTGAATTTTGCTGACTCATCTTAGGCAACCGAAGAGTCTCTACAGGGCCTATATAAACCCCGTCTTTGCCATTTGGGCTCTTCTATCCCAAACATGTGCTTTGCCGTGAGTCCTTGCGACTGCTGGCTTCAACGCTTGCTTTTCGTTGATTCATGGCAACTTCAAGTTTTGAATCCTGAGTTTGCGCTTTGTGCTATAGAAATAGTTTCCGAGATCCACTTTATGAGGCTTATTGCTGTTTATAACCGTCATAAAGAGGATGCAGATAATACCTCATGTGTGTTCGAAGAAATTTCTTCGTGTATTATGTGTGCAGGTCATGTTTCCGGCCGCCTCGTGGCGAGGTGCAGCGCCGAAGTGACCGTGCTACCGTCTCGTAATGAACGGCGTGATTCTCCTCCAGCATCCCTGGAGGAGAATTTCTTGCCTCTTCGTTCTTGAACTCAGGAGGCTCGCCAACGCCCTTGTCTATCATGACAAGGGGCCCGGTACCAGAGGAATGACGGCTTCCCCTGTTTTGCACGCCGGTATGTGCCGGAACAGGTGGTTCCTCTGGTACATATCTTGATCAGACAGGGGTTTCGTCAGACCCTAAGATCTCTGGACGTGGATTCGCCCGGCTCTTGCCGCTAAGGATGTAGCGAATGGCGAGTTAATCTCTTCGCAGATGCATCCTACTTGCTACAGATCTTTGGCCGCAGATCTGCGTACTGTGCTGCCGGTGTCAAGACCGGTGGATTCTCTCTTTTCCTAGTCGAGAGTTCCCTTGGCGCATTTCTGGCTTATCAGCCATTTTTCGAATGTATTGTAAGCCATGTTGGCTGTGTAGTTAGATGCGAGCTTTTCGCTTGTAAGCTGCCATCTAGATAGATAAATTGTAAGTCATTTGACTCATAATGATAAATAGTATTTGCATCATCTGTTCTTTGCAACAAGATACAATTTCGCATGCGTTTCGGCTCGTTTTTCCTTGCATAATGACATGTAATGATTTCACATATGCGATGTCAATTTACAGATATTTCGCTAGATCATTCGAGATCGTAATTTCGCAGCTGTGCCATCTTGACGGATGGGCTTGTAGTTTGTCGTTGTAAATTGTATGAGATCACGTTCACAACGTTGCTATCGTTCCAGATAATTTTCGAGAGATCAATCAAGATCGTTGAGCTGTGCAAATTGCTATCATAGAAGATAGGCTTTGTTTGAAATCGTTTCTCATATAAACTGCTATCATAGCAGACAGATCTTTAGAAGATCTAATAAGATGATTCTGCACTCGTGTTGCCATCATATCAAACGGGTTTGGATAATTAACCAAAATTGCTATCGTAACAGATAGGCTTGAGAAGATCATTATAAGATCGCATCTGTATAACCTGCTATCTCAAGAGATAGGCGTTAGATGATCGATTGAGATCGTTTTTGTATTTCGCTGCTATCGCAAAAGATAGGCTTTGGATGATCATGTAAGATCGTATTTTCGTTTGGGTGCTATCGCAAGAGATAGGCTTTAATGATCACTTAAGATCGCATTTATATTTGATTGCTACCATGAGATATAGGCTTTAGATGATCACTTAAGATCGCATTTGCATTTGATTGCTACCATGAGAGATAGGCTTTAGATGATCACTTAAGATCGCATTTGCGTTTGGCTGCTATCGTAAGAGATAGGCTTTAATGATCACTTAAGATCGCATTTGCATTTGATTGCTACCATGAGAGATAGGCTTTAAATGATCAATTAAGATCGCATTTGCATTGGCTGCCATCGTAGGAGATGGGCTTTAGATGATCACTTAAGATCGCATTCGCGTGTAACTGCTATCGTAAGAGATAGGCTTTAGATGATCGATTAAGATCACATTTGTAGTGGCTGCCATCGTAGGAGATGGGCTTTAGATGATCACTTAAGATCGCATTCGCGTGTAACTGCTATCGTAAGAGATAGGCTTTAGATGATCGATTAAGATCACATTTGTAGTGGCTGCCATCGTAGGAGACTGGCTTTAGATGATCACTTAAGATCGCATTCGCGTGTAACTGCTATCGTAAGAGATAGGCTTTAGATGATCGATTAAGATCACATTTGTAGTGGCTGCCATCGTAGGAGATGGGCTTTAGATGATCACTTAAGATCGCATTTGTATTTAGTTGCTATCGTAAGAGATAGGCTTCGATGATCAGTTAGGATCACGTTTGCATTTGCTGCTATCGTAAGAGATAGGCTTTGAATGATCGATTGAGATCGCATTTGCTATCGTAAGAGATAGGCTTCGATGATCAATTAAGATCGCGTTCGCTATCGTAAGAGATAGGCTTTGATGATCAATTAAGATCGCGTTCGCTATCGTAAGAGATAGGCTTTAATAATCAATCAAGATCGTGTTTGTATCTGTTACTATTGCAGCGAATAAATCATTGTTAACAGTTGTAACAAATTAGATAAAGCGATATAAACAGCTAAAAAATATGAACTTCTCATTCGGGAGAATTCTTTTATTATGACATTCTCATATGGGAGAGATAGGATTACAATCCTCTCATATGGGAGAGGAGATTGCGAATATCGTAGCCACATGAGACATTAAGCAACGTTATCATAAAACGTATGAAATAAGAGAAGTCAAGGATAGTACTTCTTGATCCAGCGCATGTTGACTGAGCTTGGAGTTGAGGTTGTGCCGTGCAACCTTCGTATGCTGCAGTAGCCGCTATCGAAGACTTCTGTGACTTCGAAGGGTCCCTCCCAATTAGCTGCGAACTTTGGGTGGGTTGCCTCTCGCATGCAGTGATCAGATGCGCGCAGGACCAGGTCGCCAACTGCGAAATCCCGTCGCTGAACTGTCTTGTTATAGGCGCGAGCGATTCTCTCTTGGTACCGCTTGTTAGTCCTTTTGGCTTGTTCTCGCTTTTCTTCCAGCAAGACTAAATCGTGATCGCGTTGATTTTCATAGAGTGCGTGGAAGGCTAGCCTTGCCGAATTGACTCTGACCTCCGCAGGTACCACAGCCTCGGCCCCATAACATAGTAGAAATGGCGAGGCCCCTGTGGGTGTCCTTGGAGAAGTTCTGTAGGCCCACAGAGCTATGTTAAGGGAGTCGGCCCACTTCTTGTGGTCATCTGCGACCATCTTGCTCAGAATTCGCAACAGCGTTTTGTTAGTCGCTTCGGCTTGTCCATTTCCCTTTGGATAATAGGGGGTGGAGCATATTTGCCTGATATTGTACTCCGCGAGTTTGGTAGCTACCTGACGATTAACAAAAGGAGTACCGTTATCTGAAAGAATAGTATTTGGGATTCCGAACCTGCATACAATGTTTTCCTGGATGAAGTTAACCACAGCCAGCGCGTTTGCCGTCTTCAGTGGTATTGCTTCCACCCATTTGGTGAACAGTTCGGTTGCAGTGAGAATGAAATGGTTCCCATGTGACGTTGGTCGGATGGGGCCAATGAAGTCCAAAGCCCATGTGTGAAATGGCCATGGCGTCCCTAATGCGTGTAGATCCACGGCGGGAGCGTGCACTAGGTTTCCTTTGAATTGGCATTCTTGGCAGCGCCGCACCTTGGTGCGGCAATCGACTTCCATCGTGGGCCAGAAGTATCCGATTGAGAGGAGTTGTCTGCATAATTTCGCACCTCCCTGGTGTTCCACCTGATGAGAAAGGTCCATGACTTCTTGTGCTTCCCTGCCGTCTAGACATCGCAGCAAGTTGCCTTCGTGACCTTTTCGCCAAAGCAGGTTTTCCTGAACCAGGTATCGAGAGGCTTTCCTCTTCAATTTGTCGGCTTATTTTCTTGATTCGGGTACGATGCCCTGGGTGAGGAATTCAAACAATGGCTTCCTCCAGTCTGTGTCGTCATCGGTTAGAGCGACGAGTAGAGAATCTTTGATTAGTGCGCAACTCTCGCACTTCCCTTGTATCAGGGCTGCAGCTGTTGACATGCCTGGCCAATGAATGCCATATCTCTGAGCTTTCCTGTAGATTGACACCTCGCTTTCTCCGCAAGCGTGTTGGTGAATCTTTTCTAACAGCTGTTGTCCCTCTTGCTCGGAGACACAACGCATGAGTATTCCTCCAGGACCCTTGTAGTAAAGGGTGTTGTCGTGGATGCAGTATCCTTTCGTGAGTACCCAGCTTTCGCTACTGGTGCCTTTCGCAATAGCTTGCAAGATTGCTTTTCGCCAGTCTGCGTCATCCATGTGTTCATCGTCGCACGCATCTTCTGTTAATGCCGACGATGTTCGCACTTCGATGGAAATCCTTGCGGGGCATTTGTCTATGCTGACCTTAGATCCCAGAGTTGCTAAGGCGTCTGCATGCCTGTTGTCCGCTCGGGGTTTGTGCTCGTATTTCACGTCGCAGAATTGCTGCATCAGCTTTTGCACTAGTGTACGGTATGGCAGGAGGTTGATCTCCTTTAAACCATATTCACCCGAGGCCTGCTTAACAATCAGCTTGGAATCTCCCATGACTGTTAAGTTGCTCACTTCCAAAGCTTTCGCCGCACGGAGCCCCGCGATCAGAGCCTCGTATTCCGCCTCGTTGTTCGTGACTGCGAAGTTGAGTTTTGCGGACATCTGTATGACTTCCCCGTCCGGCTTTGTCAAGACTATTCCAATGCCTCCACCTTTTCTGGTTGACGAACCGTCGAAGTGGAGGGTCCAATAGGGCACGTCAATCGCGTAGATTTCAGGGCCTTCGAGCTCTTCCTCGATCACAGGTTCGTAACTGTTGTCGGGGAACTGTGCCAACAGATCTGCTACCGCCTGCGACTTGATCGCTCTTGGTTTCACGCATGTGATATCGTATTGAGAGATGGTCATGTACCATTTCGCCAATCTTCCGCCCGGAGTAGTGTGAGTCAGCAGATATCTTATGGGGTCGCTTTTGGTGACCACCACTACTTTGTGTGATGCAAAATAGTGTCTCAACTTCTCTATTACGAAGAATAAAGCAAGGCAATGACGTTCGATGTCCGTGTACCTTGATTCAGCAGGCTGCACAATGCGAGAGATGTAATAGATAGGCCTCTCTTGTCCCTCATAGATCTGAGCCAAGAGCGCTCCTATAGATTTCCTTGTCAATGTAAGGTATAGCAGAAGCGGCGATCCCAGTTGAGGCGCGATCATTATCTTTGGGGATGTGAGTAGCTCCTTTAGCTTTTCGAATGCGGCTTCGTGATCAGGAGCCCAGTTGTACGCGGCGTCCTTCTTGAGGAGGGTGCTGAAGCAGCACGTGATCTCGGCGATTGCTGGGATGAATCTCCGCAGATATGACAATTTTCCCAAGAATGTTTTCAAGGTACTTTGATCGTGAGGTGGCGTCATGCTGGTGATGGCTGACACTTTCGCAGGGTCAGGCTCGATCCCTTGGCGATGAACTACACATCCCAAAAACTTCCCCGAAGTCACGCCGAATGCGCATTTCATGGGGTTCATTTTCAGTTGAAAGCTCCTGCATCTGTTGAACACTTTTCGCAGGTCTGCAAGGTGATCTGCTTCATGCCTGGATTTGACTACCAGGTCATCCACATAGAATTCCACTTCTTTGTGCATCATGTCATGGAATAGAGCCATCATGGCTCGCTGGTAGGTTGCGCCTGCGTTCTTGAGACCAAATGGCATTACCGTGTAGTTGAATACCCCCACGGGAGTGATGAATGCAGTTTTCTGTGCATCTTCGGGATCCATCTTGATTTGATTGTACCCGCTGAAGCCGTCCATGAAACTGAACATGCGATGGCCTGCCGTTGAATCAATGAGCAAGTCGATATTAGGCAGTGGGAAATCGTCCTTGGGACAGAAACGATTGAGGTCTCGGAAGTCCACGCAGATGCGGAGCTGTCCGTTCTTCTTCACCACTGGCACGATGTTGGCCAACCATGTGGGATGGTGATTTGGCTCTATGAACTTGGCATCTAGGAGTTTGACGATCTCCTGTTTGATCTTCACGTTGAGTTCTGGCCTGAAACTTCTGGTGCTTTGCTTGACCGGTTTAGACCCTGGGATGATGTCTAAACGGTGCATGGTGATGCTCGTGTCCAGACCCGGCATCTCGTCGTATTCCCATGCGAACACGTCCTTGTATTCAGTTAGGAGCTGCAGCAGTCCTTGTTCCTCTTCGCTTGTGAGGTCCGCACTCAGGAAGACTGGCCTTTTCTTTTCCTCGTTCGGGCTGAGGAACACTTCCTTAAGCTCTTGCTTTTGTGGTTTTGGCCTGTCTTCCATGCATTCGGGCGCTTCTTTGAGCTTCTCATCTAGAGTGCCCTGTGTTGGCTCTTCTGTCAGCGCAACTTGCTCGATTTGGTTGATTTGCCCAGGGACATCCCCATGCCCGTGTGAGGACGTCCCCGCGCACCTTCATATGCGATAGCATTTCTTCCCGTTGGCGTAGAAGCTCTCTATCTCCTTGCCCTCGGGGTCGTGTTTTGCGATCCTCTTCAGAGTGTACACACTCTTGCGGTGATATGCGATGCGCGGCGCCTCTTCGTGAATAGGCGGCGTTTCCTTGGTATCTCCCCTTGTTACCATCACGCCTGCAGGTGACTGGTCCTTGATGTCCTCCCAGAGAGGTAAAGGAGTGGGGTTGAATGGTCCGGGTGTTTGCTCGTCCGCCATCTCAGTGAACCACACCGCCTCGCTGAGATGTGCTTCGTCCAAGTTGAACGGGTTAGTTGAGGCCGGTATTTCGACAATCCTGTCGTTCCAGATAGCTTTCATCACCTGGTGAGCCGTCGAAGGAATCGCGTCAAAGCGATGAATCCAGGCCCGACCTATGATCATGTGGTATGTGGTGTTCGCGTCTATGACATAGAACTTCGCCGAGCACTTGATTTTGCCGATCTGAACGCCCAGGCGGATCCAACCGATCGTCATCCTAGAGTCGCTCCCGAATCCCACCAGCGGGGATGGACGCTTGACCACCTTGTGCTCGGGGATCCCTGCTAGCTTCAGTGTGTGGAGTGGAACAACATTAACCGCTGCTCCTCCATCGACGAATGCTCGCTTAAATTCGACGCCGTTGATGATGGCGGTCACGTACAGGGGCCTCTGGTGGCTCGCATCTGTCTTCTTGTCGCTGGCAGAAAAGGTCATAATCTTTTCTGTGGAACGGGATGCCCTGACGACTTTCCCGTTGGAAATCACGAGGTCCTCCTCGTAGTCCTCTGCTACCCTTAAGATTGCTTTTGTCATGTCCGCTCGGCATTTTTCGGAGAAATTCATCTCGTTGAAGAATTTGTCGAAGTCGTGCGACCCTTTCATGCGGTCAGCACGCTCATCTTCTGTGTCCATACTGTAGTCTTCTTCTTCATGGACCTCAGCAACGATGGGCAGACCATCCTCTGCGACTTCTTCCAAGTCAACTATCGAGATCATGGCGACCTCTTTGCCTTTTGAACCCGAGTCTGTATGGGTAGGCAGCGGGTTGTTGCGCACATCCTTCCGATGGTCGCTGACGATGAGTTCGCCGCTCTTCATCTTCTGATCGAGCGTGAATCTGAGCTTCTTGCACTCGGCTGTGGGGTGCATGACCTTGCCGTGGTATTCGCACCACTTAGGGTCCCTCGTCATCTCCTTGGAGGGTGCTTTCTCGAGCGGTGGTAGGACGCCGTCCTTACGCCACTGTCTGCAGAGATCGCTTGCTTCCTCCACCGAGCATGGCAGAGGCGGTGCGTCGAAGTTTGTAACTTTTGCTTGCTTCTGGGGCGAAACTGCATTGACCTCAGCTTCGCGTCCTCGCTTGTAGCCGAATCTGCCGATCTTGTAGGTGGTGCCGCTCGCAGGTCGTTCTGGAGCGCTCTTCTTTCTCTGTCTCTCGACGATGGGCTCGATGTTCATCGTGCACTCGATGAGCTTTGAAAACGTGGGTGTTTGCAAATTGATTAGCATGCTCTTGTACTCATCTCGCATGCACTGCAGGCATATCTCTACGAGCCGGCTTTCGAGCATGGGATCCTTGCACTCCAAGGATTTCGCTCTGAATTTCTTGATGAAAGTGATTCCATCTTCCTCGCGTTTCTGATACATCCGCGAGAGGTGGATCATCGTCACCTTCTCTTCCATCTGGAAGAACTTGGTGTAGAACTTCTGGACCATGTCGTCCCAAGTCTTCACAGATCCGGGCTCCAACGTCCGGTACCATTTGTATGCTACATTCCCAAGAGTCTTTGGGAACTCTCGCATCAGCAGTTTGGGATCAGCTCCGTATGGACCCATGACGTCAATGAAACGCATGACGTGCTCATGAGCGTTCCCGTTGACGTCCTCGAACTTATCCCATTTGGGAGCTTTGTACCCCGCCGGGTTAGGCATGAGATAGATCTCTCGTGGAATGGGTGGATCGTTGTCTAGCTTCGGGATGATGGTATCCGCGAGCGATTGATGAGCTAGGATGGAGTCCACGCGCTTCTGCAAGGACGTCATGCATTCTGGGAGGCTTCCCTCGGTAGCTGCCGGAGGGGTTGCCGCAGGCGGTGGCGACACATATGTCGCCGGAGGATTGGGAGTGTATTGACTGCCCGCGTTTCCCCAAATCGTCGCTGGTGGAGGCAGAGTGTACTGCAAAGTTGGGTTAGACGCCAAAGCCGTGGGCTGAGAGGCGTGAGCGGCAGGGGGTAGCATTTGCGCTGTTGATCCTTGGATCGAAGGCAGCTGCGCGGCTGACGGTGGAGTTTGCAGATGAGGGTTGGGAGGCGTGGCCGACACTCCCAATCCTGGAGCAGTAGGGGTACCTCCTCCCTGAGGGGTGGCGGTACCTGGTGGAGGATTTGGCGCAAGGGTGCCCAGAACGGCCAAGATCCGCTCCAACTGCGCAGATTGAGACTTGAGAGCTTTTGCCTGACTTTGGACAGTGGCGTCCAAAGACTCCAAAGTTGGTGCCTCGCCGGGAGTCGTCGGAGTACGGCGGACTTCGTCTCCCGAGGGAGTTTCGGTGGAAGGCGACCGGTTGCTGACATCATCCTCCTGAGACATGGTTGCTTTTGCTGGTAAGTTTCACGTCGGGTTCACCAAAATGTGCACAAGAGATTCCGGCGGGGAGACCTCCGTGTACACCGTACGTAGTGGATCAGGGATCGCACAGGAAGAATAGGGGTGTGTGTAGGGAGAGAGCAAGTCAGTAGCAATGTCTGAGAGAGAGACAGAGGTTTGGCAGAGCTTCCGCGTATGGCAGTGTGTCCTCCTTTGTATGGAAAGGTTAACGATGTATATATACTGGAGAACATGACCGTTGTAGTGTGGTTAATGCGCCCATTAATGGCGGCTTAATTGGCTTAACCATAACGGCACGTTCGTCCGAGTATATAGGAACCGTTAGAGCACGTGGTGCGCGAGTACCGGAACCGTTACGAGGTTGACCGGGTTTGACCGGATTGACCGGGTTTGACCGGATTGACCGGGTTTGACCGGATTGACCGGGTTTAGGGAGCTCGTGCCATAGATCTCTCAAAACAGTTACTAAAGGTCGCGCGCGGGCTTGGCTCGCACGCGACAGGGCTTACTCTAGCCTCCAGACCACAAAGTCCCTACAAGTCCCGTGCAGTGGTATGCGAGGGCTCTGTCTCGCAGCCCCCACATGGATCAGCGCGGCTGGTGATCCAGTGTGTATGGAGCACAATATGGTGTGCTGGATGGTTGCCACGTGGCCTAGATCTGCCATGTCATAAAGCAGTATCTACAACTGTCCTCGCTCCATAGCTCTCCTGTCAGCTGCGAGCTCCAATCCCTCATAGTTAGGAGGAAGAGTATAGGCCGCACCAACTACGACTGCATTCCCAACCTGCGAGCCCCAAAAGCTCCACGCAGGAAGAGGTGCCGCCAACTCAGTCACCGCCGGAGGCGAAGTGACAGCCGAAGCCGCTTGGCGAAGGACGTTCTCAGATGCGGAAGCATCAGCAGCACTTGTCCTTACTTCCTCAGCGCCATATGGGCATCTTCATCCATTAGCACAGCATCAGCTTCAACATCATCGGAAAGTTCGATGATGTCCTCGAGAGGCTCACCTGCGTGTTCAGCAGCTGCGACGGGCTTCTCGGTATGGGAGCTCGGAATCGGAACATAGGACGCAGAAGGCTGACTTCTTTGCTCCAGCACAGGTTCCTCAGCATAGCCTGCGATATTAAATGCGATAGTATGAGGTAACTCGAGTTGCAAGTCATTTTGCTATCTTTACTAAAGCTAAGAGCAAGCACCTCCACGCGAAGGTGGGATTGAGGTATCTTCATCATACACTAAGGACGTGGAACCATGTCCTATTAGTGTGTCCTCATTAAGCAAGTCTTTAAAAGGAGCGTGACCTGGGACGCGAAGAAACCAGTCATGATTCTGTTTCAAGTTGCTCAGGTCTAGTACATGCATATCGCTCAAATGATTACCTGAGGGTTCTCCGCACTTGTCTACTAGCCAACGGCGAATGTCAGCCTTTGACACACCATGCTTTAACGCACCCACAATAACATCTCTATAAGTTACTGCGAGATTGAAGATCTCACCTTTATCGCCGCCTGCGATCTCTTCAAAGTCTGCTTGGGCTTGCTCCAGGGCTGCTGCATCTTCTTCCGGAACCGCATCCTCCTCCTCCGCCTGGGGAGCCACTTCTTCGGGAAGCTCATCTTCCTCGCTAGCTGGACGCACTAAGTCGTCAACATGCTGCTCTTCGAGGCTCCGCTGTCTCACACGCTCGAGCTCCTCCTCCTCCCGCTGCCTTCTTCTTTCAGCAGCCTCCGCGGCTGTCTTCCGGGACTCAGCAAGAACGTCCTCGCCTATGGGATCGTCTGGAACACCAGAATGGGTATCTCTCTTTTGTCTCTTGGCCAAAAGGCCACCGATGATCTCATCATCATCATCATCTGCGAAGGTATGATTGGTTTAAGAAAGAATTACAAAAGAATTACGATGATGGGAAGAGAAATGCGACGGAAGTACCTCTTGATTCTTCCTCATGCATCACAACTGTTCTTTCTTCTTCATCTTCATCACTCTCTCTGGGCTCCTGCCTCTCTCCTTCTTCCTCTTGGGTGAATGGAAAAAAAGACTCAACTGCGAGCTCTTTTCGCACCTTGCTGGGCATGCGACCTTTGCCTTTGTCCTTGACAGAAAGGGACCTCACCGGAGGAGAAGTTGGAGCACTTCTAGGGGAAGCAATCGTAATTCCCTTTTGCCTGGGTCTTTTCACTCTCGGCGCCGCAGTCGCTGGAGGGGACGGATCATCTCCGGGAGGAGACGAGGCCGGAGCATTGTCTATCAGCGAGTCAGCAAAAGCATTCATGACTGCGCGAATCTTGGTTTCGACCTCAGGGTCCATCCTCCATGCTAGCAGAAACGGCTGCTTTTGTCTTCTGGTGGCAACAATGGTGTCAACCAATGACTAGGAGCGATCACCAGATGCGAATCTCCGCACATGACACTACAGCAAAACAGTACAGAATAAAGGCGTCAGCATAAGGAAATCAAGAAGCTTAACGCACGCGAAAAATTGCTTACCTTAGCAAAATCCCCGCTATATCTGATGACATGCGTGTCGCCCTTCTTAACTGCGGCGACCTTCTCCTTCAGAATGATGTCAGGACACAAATGGTTCTCACGATCCAACAGTGAGTAGCAACCATATTCAGACTCGCTCAGGCTGCAATTGGGGCGAAACGGAAAAGAATTTATCTTGATCAAGGGAGCTCTACTTGGCTGCGCGGCCGACTGCGTCTCAATCCTCGTTTGCTGGGCAACCCAGTATGCGAGCCAGTTCTGGGAACAACCACCCTCGCGGGTCCCTGCAGGCTGCTCAAAGGGAAGATTATTCATGAATACTGTCTTGCACTCCTTTGTTAGCAAGCGCTTATAGCAACCTCTGATAATGGACTGGGGCCAGATTGATGGTGCCACTGCATCGAAGCCAAACTGGGGAGAAACTCGAGTGGGGTCAACATCCACGGTAATCCTCTCGTACCTTGGCGCGAGCTCACGAATATGCTCTGCGAGGGCAGGAAGGGAACCTCGTAGACACCAGCAAAAGAACTCGCGATAGCGCTCATGGAAATGCGATCCCTCTTCAAAGAGAAGCTCTTCTGAGAAGACAACACCCTTAGAGGGGAAAACTTTGGAAACCATCGCACGTTCTCAATGCGTGTGGCATAGGGCCTGGCAGTAAACTCTTTCCGTTTGTCGCATATCAAACTCCAAACGCACTTGGTGTTGCTCGCTCCAAACCACCTCGCAGCCCTGCCGCTGTTACGCTCTTCTGTCTCGCCTAGGGGACACCACTTGTCGACTTTGAGAGCAGTTGGAGCATAGGATGGCCATCGCTCGAAAACCCACATTGTCAAAAAGGAAATATTGACAAAAGTCAGTACATCGAGGCGGCCACGCGACTCTTTCATGGCTAGTACCAGCTGATCAAGCCTATAGTACAGCGTGCCCAAGACCAAGGGTCCGAGTGCGACTCTCTGGCCAAGGGCGAGCCTCACAGCAAGTGGCAAAACATGGTAGAAGACCCCATCATGTGGGTGACCGTCAATCAAATACCTCGACAACCAAGCACAGAGAAAAGCACAAAGGGTCAAGTGATAGCCTTTACCCTCTACATAATTCTCGACCTCTGGGTTCTCACTCAGAAGCTTCTTAGTAATGCTGCTGTTCGCATAGTCTCGAAAGAAGTACTGCAACCATTTTTTCCAGGTGTTCTTCGAAGACGTATCAACCAACTGCTAGTTTGGAAGGGCCTTGGTAGTGGTCCACCGGGTGGAGATTTTCTTCACCTCTGCTAGGCATTCCTCCATCTGCGTGTATAAAGCAATCTCCACAGATGTCCTCAAAGGACTCAAAGGGTCCACTTCACCCATGGGGGAAAGATCGTACATCATATGCACGTCCTCGAGTGTGGGGGCAGCCTCGAACTCAGCAAAGTGGAACGTGTGAGTCGCAGGCGAGTAACGGGACAGAAGGTCTAGAAGCATGGACTGGTCCAGCTTCACGGCAGCACCCTTCATAGCACGGACAGCGAAGTATACGCCGGCTTCATCAAGAGTCGCGGCATGATTGGTCAACACGTGGTCAATCCACTCATCCATATAGTCCAATTTCTGGACGAACGCCTGGGTAGAAATCGCAGTGTAGGGGAAATACCCGTTCTCGATTCCCAATCGAACCACATCCTCGGAACCAATCAACTCGAGCAAGGCTGAGTTAACCGGGCGAGTCAGTGTTAGCAATCCCTCAACCAGGACAGGAGCAGGCATCCTCTTCGCCTTAACCCTCGCATGGTAGAAATCTTTGCCACCTAGATAGGGGGCTTTTCGCCACAAAGCCTGCGGAAGATCGGGTATCTCTTCGTCTTCCTTGGCGGGTCTGGTTCCTTTTGTCTTGGCCATTCCTGCGGAAGAGCAAGAAAAAAAGGGGGAGAAAGGCGCTACACTTCAGTTTGAATTTCGAGATTCAAGGTCTATGGGAAAGAAAGATGAATAGTTTCTGGTATCAATTTCAGAAATTAGAGGGTTGCATTATCAGTAATTTCAAAACCCCACATCCGAAGTTCTTATTATTGAAAGATTAAAGCAAAAGTGGGTTCAAAGATCAAAGCTCATTCACAAGTTTCAACAGATAATATGGGTTTGCAGATCCAACACAGTTCAAAGTGTGCACTGGTATTTTAAATCAAAATTGAGCAAGGCCAACCTTGTTTTCTTGAAGCCTGCTTGGATATGCACAATTGAAGAAGACGATTTGCAGTTCTGAACTGGTGATTGATTATTTGAATCTGCTCTCGAAGATCTCCGGGTACCATTCACTTTAAGAGAAAGAAGTGATGCTTTGCAACAATGGAGGATACAAAGTATTTATCCAAAAACAATGAAGGGTTGCGTCCTTTCAGTAGTCGAATCGCAACCGTCACCGTCGAATCGCGCAATCACAGGACAAGCTGACGTCACGCCTAAAACCCTAAAGGCCAGACGACACGACTCTAGGGGTTTTAGGTCATAATGGCACGCACGGGGGCTGAACTTACCCGTATTTGAATTGGTGCGTGGCGACGACGCGCATGTTGGTTTCCGCGCATGGAAGTCTATACAGCTATGAGTCTTCACGCGCAGAAAGGGGGCTAATGTAGATAGTGCTTTCTGAGCTGACAGATCTTGGCCACGTGGCAACCATCCAGCACACCATATTGTGCTCCACACACACTGGATCACCAGCCGAGCTGATCCATGTGGGGGCTGCGAGACAGAGCCCTCGCATACCACTGCACGGGACTTGTAGGGACTTAGTGGTTTGGAGGCTAGAGTAAGCCCTGTCGCGTGCGAGCCAAGCCCGCACGCGACCTTTAGTAACTGTTTTGAGAGATTTATGGCACGAGCTCCATAAACCCGGTCAATCCGGTCAAACCCGGTCAACCTCGTAACGGTTCCGGTATTCGCGCACCACGTGCTGTAACGGTCCCTATATACTCGGACGAACGTGCCGTTATGGTTAAGCTAATTAAGCCGCCATCAATGGGCGCATTAACCACACTACAACGGTCATGTTCTCTGCTATATATAGGACGTTAACCTTTCCATACAGAGGAGAACACACTTGCCATACGCGGAAGCTCTGCCAAACCTCTGTCTCTCTCTCGGACATTACTACTGTCTTACTCTCTCCCTACACACAACCCCACTCTTCCTGTGCGATCCTTGATCCTATACATACGGTGTACACGGAGGTCTCCCCGCCGGAATCTCTTGTGCACACCGGGTCACGTTGATCCGGTGATTTGGTTAGCAAAACAATGTAATAATTTAATTATCTTTGTATAATGTTGTAGAATAAACTTTTCTTAACAACATGAAAAGATTAGTAAAAAATTGCATCATTTTGTTATCTAAATTACCAGTCAAAGTGACATAATTATAAGTGAACAAACAAAACAACGAAAACTTGGTGGAATGGAGGAAGTATTGGTAGTTTAAAAGTTTAGTTTGCCCAGTACAGTTGTGCCACATACTAGTATTTTTCTGTACTGCAAGTACTTCGTTCAGATAAATGATGTATATTAGTATCTGTGTTTTCAATGGTTTCGTGGCATACCTGTACTTTTCTACAGAAGTTACACTAGTGGTGCACGGGTGTAGTGGTACTTCATCTTCTTAGAAGTAGTGGTAGTACTGATAATTTGTAGATGTTGAGTTGTTGACACTTGTTTTCATTTAGTTCATGTTTTGTGATTGCCAATAATGGCACATTATATTTTCTGAAACAGAGCATTTCCAACAATAAAACAACCAATTAGTGACCAATCCGTTTCTTTTCTTTCACCTCATTTGATTTATTCGACTCGTATTTAGTCACTTTGACTGGTTAATTTGAATCTACGATAAGATTTTATTTTTTATTTTTTTGATACTTATTTTACCGTGTTATAGAGTAACTTTTACTCAACAACACCATGAAAAAATTCTTAAATAATTACATTATTTTGCTATCCAAATCATCGGGTCAAACTGGTGAATAGTGAAATAAGTCAAAATGGGATGAAAGAGAAGAAACATTTAGTTTTTTATTTTGCGTCAAACGATTAGCTAAATTTAACTGGGGTGAAAGGCACACTGGTTAAAACTCTAACTAAGATATGTTTTAATGTTTGCTCAAACAATGTTATGTATTTTATATTATTCTATATGTATGAATAATTAAAACAATTAAATATTAAACTAAAGTTAGAAATAGATAGACATAAAAAAATTAACTACCTACCACCCTAAATTCTTTTCTACCCCCATCAATTTGACTTTTTGCACTATTCATGTGATTTGGATAGCTAAATGATGCAAATTTTCGATAATTTTCTAAGACATTGTAGAGTAAAGTTGTTCTATAACACAGTGAAAAAGTTATCAAAATATCGTATCGTTTTGTGATATAAATCGCCCGGTCAAAATGACTCAAATTGATTGGGAAGAGAAGAACCGGAATGGTACTTTCTAGTAGAGAGAGATATATAATATGTAAATAGTTGAACGTTTAACTAGCCCATTGAGCTCAATGTCGTACATGCTTATGTACAGCTGTGTTTTTATGGGATCTTTCCAATTGACTTTTTTTACACGTATCCATATCATTTCGACCCACTGATTTAGATAGCATAACAATACAATTTTTTTGGTAATTTTTTCATGGTGTCGTACCATGGAAATATTACCAAAAACTTGCATCGTTTGCTAATCATCATGGTCTACTTGAAGTAGTATAGGATGTTTAACTGAAAGGCCAAAAGGCTTGAACTGCTCATTTCTGTCTCTTCGCAGAGAAACTCGCTCCCGTAATCGAGTACATAAATGCAAAGAAGGCGAATAGGGAGCAATGGAATAGGACTTTAGAGTTACCTTCGGAAATCGAGAGTGAATTCATTTCTTCGATTATAATTATTTTGACTTGCTAAAGTCATTGAGGAACCAAGCACTAGAGTTACCTTCGGAAATCGAGAGTGAATTCATTTCTTCGATTATAATTATTTTGACTTGCTAAAGTCATTGAGGAACCAAGCACTAAAGCCAAAGGATTCGATAACACGGGATGGTGACAAAAAGTGAAGTGGGAAGATTTGATAGTAAAGGGAGCTTTTACCTATTTTGGCAGTGGTTAAATTTCAAACAAATATTTTCTGGGGGTTACTTCACATGAGGTGGTGAATGAATGAATGTTGATGAAGTCAGTTGCTCTCTATCCTTCCTGTGTGCTATTTGGATGTTTGTTGCTAGTATTTCATAAGAAGCTGAGCTCTGCTTTGGAATAGACTGTTGTGTAGCTTTGTAAAGAGGTTTACTTCCATGTGAACTCAAGAGGGCTCCTGAAATGCTAACAGATAACTCACAAAGACAGCATCAAAATGCTGCTACTACTACATTGTAAGTCTGTAACTATGAAAAGAGGAATAACACAAGCACAAGGCTCTAATGAAGAAGCTTGAATTGATAATATGCAGCCTTGGACATTTCCGACAACTAAGTTTGGGGTAGAGCAATGAAATCACTAGCAGAAATCACATATTTGCATACAGAGACAAGAATTTTACGCTATCCTCTACAAAACCTAAGTACTCTTTTTGTTCAACTACCTTGAGAAGTGAAAAGAAAAAGGAATAACACTCAGCATATCTACTAGTACTATCTGAATTTCAATATCTGTAGCTGAGTACCATCACCATAACACTTGAAGGTCAACCAATCATCTGAACTTCTGGAAAGAAATATCTCTTTCCATTCATCATCTCCTCTACATCTTCTCAATGTGGTGGCACTGGCGGGTAATTCAAAAGAGGCATCCCAATGGAGTCAAATGCCAAGAAGTATACCATGACTAGGCTAGCTGTCCTTATACCAGGAGGGAGAAATCCACTGATGGCAACATCAGACACAAATGACGAAAGATGAATCGCCACGTGGTAATCGATTCCACCGTCTTCCCTTCGCGCAAGCCACCCCTGAAGGCCTGTGATGTTAAACTCGCCGGGGTGGGTAATTGGCCTTCCCAAAAACGTCGGGTTTTCAACAATGCCCATCCCTTGAATTATCAACCCGTTTCGACCCGTGCGCGCAACAATGGACCTCATTGCATGTAGGAAATCCTGCATGAATCAATCAGTAGCCGGTTAAATAGCTATAAACACAACTTTCTCATTTGAGTAAACAAAGATATGTGGGACTAAATAATAACAACCTAGGGGTGGGAGGTATTGCTAAGCCTCCAACTGGTTTTGTAAAAGTCAAAAATGCGTCTAAATAAAATTGCTTTTTGACAAGATGAATTTCAAAAGGGATAAAATTGTCATATAAAAACAGTACTATTTCAATACTATCAATTCACTACTTAAAGTCAATTCACTACTATGAATCTCATTGTTATGAATCTAACTAGTCACAATACCATCACTATCAATCTCTCACATTCAAGCAAAAATACAAACAAGACCCTAGGCATTTACAGCTCTCATCAAAGCATGATATCAAAACAAACAAGACCCTATGCAAGAAAGAAAGAACAGTCTCAAGATAAAGAAAATTACTAGTAGTCCAGAATGAGATTGTATCTCAACTTCTCAAGTACCCTTCATTTTCAGACTAACCAAACCAAACCCATCATGACACCAAACAAAACAAATATTTCTGCAGAATGATTAACAAAACACATACATTACATTTCAGAAACAAAACACATATGGGCATTGGGCAACTCTAATTCTGAAAGCATGAATTCACAATCAAGAACAGTTCATCAAGAAAATTGTATATCAATAACTAGGGCTTGTACCTGATTCTCAAAAATTCGTGCAACATAGAATTGGGGGGCGTGATGTGGAAAAAGTATTCATTGGGGCTAGCCCCATCACTGTGGCATGCATGCGTGGTGGGGCGCACCATTCAATTTTTGACAAACAAGCAAAATTTGGTGGGTTCCATCTGACTAATGCAATTTAACCGGCTACTGATTGATTCATGCAGTGGAGGTGGAGACCCGCCGCCCCCTCCGCCGCGCCCTGCTCCACCATGAGGGTCCGGATAGCCGCCCCCTCTGCCGCGCCCTGCTCCACCGCGTCGGGGATGGCTTCTAGGGCGGCGCCCCCGCCACTGTTGATGGTAAGCACCACCGGAGGAACTGCCCCCCACTGCTCCACGCGCCGCCGCACGGAAAAACGACGGAGGCGGCGAGTCCAGAAAACGGCGAGAACTGGGAAACCCAAGAGCGGTGGTCCGACGACGGACATTGCGGTCGTGGGTTGAACCCGCCGGAGGAGGACGGCGGTTGGTGTTACGGGAGGCGGCGGATGATTCAGCGGCGGCGCAATGTCTCGTCGCCGGCGCGATTGAGGAAGAAGAGTTGCGGTGGCGGGATAGGGGGTGGTGGTGGTGGGAAGAAGAGTTGCGGTGTCGTTACGACGGAGAGAGTCAGGCATGATTTGCTCTCTGTTTAACTCTTGTTTAAGTGAAAATAGTACTTGTTTAAGCAGTGTTTAGTGGTATAATTTACTGTATATAGGCATTTTTGGGGGGAAGCTAAGCTACTTTTACAGATTAAAAATAAGTATTATAGACAATTTCACCCCTTTCCATTTGGGAAATGACACTTCCACCCATATTGTCTCTCAAATTTTAAGGTATTTACGCTCCTTAATTATGGCATTGCTAGTCTCGGGTCGGTTTAGTAGCTTCGGGGACAAACTCGCTCTTAGAGTATCATATGACATAGTCAAGAGGTGTGAGTATCTTGAACTTTGGACTACAAAAAAGATAAAAGTGTCATTTTCGCAACAAGAAAGGGTGAATTCATGTCAAATCTTAGGGGGTGAAATTATCTTTTAACCATTACATTATGGGCCTCGTAAGTAGGGCTAACTGTGCAGCCAACCCAGCCCGAAATTTTTACGGGTATAGGTTCGACAAATTTAAGCTATCTTATGCTTGGGCTTGAAAGTTGAGGCCGACCAATAAATGGATATAGCCTGGGTTATACAATTCTAGTCCAAGCCCGATATGATACGGTCAAAATTCTCTCATTAGTTTGCTATTTATATTTAAATAGGTACATATACTTGCCTATATAAGCGTACTATATTAGTGAAATGTTTGGAGAGGGCTGAAAACCATCTCCTCACCTTTTCTCTATGGGATTATAACTCTCCGATTATAACTCTCCTTACCTTTTCTCAACATGACCAATCTATCAATAATACAACGATCCCCGCATAACTCTTTTCCATTTTTAATTAATGATGGATTCATATTTTTATGAGACATTCTCAAACATTTATTTGAAAACATAATGAGATCTCAAGTAAAGCATTTAAGTCTTAAGTACGTTTTGAAACAGATAATAAATTCATGTCTCGACACAAAAGAAGCTATGCACGCTAGACTCGGCATGTTTACTCACCTCAAAACACAGCAAATAGCACGTAAGCTTTACAGATAGACGTAGTCCTCGTCTACAAACTCGTCACCTACAAATTTATGTTGGGTTTTGACGTAGGTAACGCAGCGGAATAACAAAAATTTAATCCTACTCAAAGCCCACCAAGGATCACAGGAAGAGATATCATAACATGATTAAGGTCATAGAAGATGTGTACCTTTTGATTTGTGAGATCACACGAAGAATGATGTCCTCGTCTCTACGGTTGATCCACGTCTAGAGGTGAGATCTAGATTCTTCCTTCAAACAAGTGCTAGCTTGAACCCGGAGGAAGAGGGAAGAAGATCAAAGCAACAAAAGGAACCAAGGAGGTTCGGCCCTCCTTGTGCCGTCGGGTAGAGGGGCGGACGGCTAGGGGGTTTCGGGCCTCTAGTTTGTCTTGCTCTCTCTTTTGCTCTCTCCCACTCTTTATGTTATGTCTAATAATAACTCATGTGGGAAGGAAGCTAGAGCCTCTTATATATATACTCCAACAACTCCTTGTTGTTTCCATATTAGAGTTTTTCTTGTTCTAGTAGGACTAGAACTATTCCCTTCCTTGCAAATTAGTCCTACTAAGTTTGCAAGGTGTTGCACAATGATCCTTCTATTAATTAATCTATATTAATTAATCCCAAATCTAGCTCTACTCTATTTGACGTGTGACCCCATAGGTTTCTATATAGTTGGTAGTAACTATTACTAACATGGAGCGGTGTCTAGCAACACATCCATGCCACCCAACCCATAGAAATAGTCAGTGATCCCGACAAACCTTTGTGCCCAATATATCATATTGCATTATCCCTTTGTCTCCATATCCGGATTGGACACGAGACATAAATAGTCACACTCGTATATCCAATCCATAGTTCCTCGATCCTGGGAATATGCTTATGCTTGCAGATAACATTAATATCTCTATATTAATTTATCTGAGTCTGACCAGACATTCAATAAGCCTCATCCCTCGATAGGCCGTGGATATTTACCCCCATTATGTGGGAGGGACAAATCCTATCTACATCACTACGATCTCTAAGCTTGCTTCCTATCACGCCCGATAGCCACCTTTATGATTACCCAGTTACGGTGTAATGTTTGATAACATCAAAGCGCAATATTTCACAACTAGAGTATCTAGTGACTTCAAGTCCAAGGATTGCAATAATATTAGCACTACGAAATATGATTGTGACTTCACATAATCTAATGTATCCTTTTCGTCGTGGGTCAATCCAGTATGCCATTACTCCTAATGCATACCCATGTGTTAGACTTGATATCTCCATATCAATCTATCCACATACTAGTCAATATTTGATTGCCCTATTAATCAATATAATGGATTAGGGATATTTAAGATAAATCACACATTTTATCTACGGACTTCAATATATTAAATATCGCCATAAATAATAAATGAATATTCTAGCCAAAACATTGTTCATACTAAATCTACGATTGCCTCTAGGGCATCTATTCCAACAATTTATAATTTCTAATTAATCGAAAGTTCAACTAGCACTTAATATGCGAGTGTGCGAGTGTGACGACGTGAGAGTGTCTAATTTAATTTAATATAAACTCCAAATATCACTTTTTTCATTATATTTTTCAAGAGTATGCTAGTTTATTATTTCCTCAAATTATAATTATGTAATATTAATACTCAATTTCGTAAATAGCACTCGTATACGTTAAATAGTGAAAGGAACAATTTAGATTTAGAACTTGCTAATTACAAACACTAGCTTAGACTTAATTATAAAGCAACACATTTTATTCTAAATATTCTAACAACTATCTTAACTATTCTAGGGTAAGTTGTTCTTCGTTAATAATCTTTTTAATCGACCACATTGATTATTGGAGATATACTTTTAGTAGGAGAATAGCATAACTAGATACTAACTTGTTTAAGTGACGGTATGAGACTATATATTAGGAAAATAATTATTATGTAGTAGCTATTTATAAGTATAAGAAATAAAAATTGTAATTTAGAGAAGTCTTCTTATAAAAGTTTTGTGCGATAAAAGAATTAACTTATACTTGTTGTAATTCCAACGTCTATTGATCATATTAAATTCTTAAGAAAACATCCAATTTTAAAGACTCGGTATGATGCTACGATGATGCTAATTAACTTATACTTGTTGTAATTAACTTATACTTTTAAAGACTCAGTATGATGCTACGATGTTTATGTGCTAGCACATCCAATTTTTACAAGTATTTAGACAAGCTGATCTGAGAGCTAATTGATTAAACAATGCGTATTTAATTTTGAATAATATGTTTTAGTTTTTAATTTTTAATGAACAACCCGTGTACTATTTCAACACCCGAATCACTTTTCCGCAACCGGGACGAACACTAGTATTTTCAAAAGATTTTTTTTTTATTAATTTCGAAATCTTTATTTTTATTTCGCGTAAAATGAAATGTTTAAATAAACGACAATCAGACCCCCTAAGATATTATAAAAGACAACTAGTGTCCTTAAGTTTCTTGTAAAAGACATCCAGCAGCCCTTGCCCTTCCTACTCACATGACTTAATAACCAAAATACACCACCCACCTCCATAGTTTCTTAAAATACAAACAGTTCCCCCCACAAATGCACTATAAACAGTTTGTAAAAATGACACTTTTGCCCCCTTTACATAAACTATCAAATCGATCAACCTAAAAAAGGATTCAAGCCTCAAGACATGATTATGATTATCTAATATGAACTAGGGAGTGATTTCGAGCTTACCCAAGCCAAAAATCGCGAAAAACGATCGAGAAATGAGATGGTTCGAGTTTGCCCTCGAGTGGGTCGGCGATGGTTTTCGTCGGCGAATTTTCCGGCGTTCTTGGCACCGACGTCCCAATACGTATAGTATGATGTATGTTTAGTATAAGTATAAATATAGGTATTATGCATTTATATACTTTACTCCTTAAAAGACAAATACAACCCTTTAGAATCTAGCTAGAAATTTAATAATTTACCCCCAACCAAAGATTTAATTAGCAAGTATATATTTTCTGAAACTACAATTCCTCCCCGCTTATCATGGGATTCTGAAAATCATATACTAAACTTTATGAATAGTCAACAAATTACTCGTATAATAAAAACGGGGTATTACAATGTATGTTATTTGTCCAAAAGTTTTTCACTACTTAATGGTTTCGTACATTATATTGATGGATAAAGTGGTCTTTTTTTTTGTCAACCATGGATAAAGTGGTCCAATCAACTAGAAAAAGCATGAAGAACAGAACCACCATCACTGACATTATAAATCCTGAATTCGATGAGCACCTCCACCACCATTGACGCCACCAAGACACGATTGTTTTGTAAATAGTTCTAACCCTTTTTCTATGAAGGAGAGAACCATATGTATAAAGTTATACTACTTACTTATAGTAGGACATAAATATGGTGTTGAAATATGCTTTAAAGGAGAAACTTGTACAAGCATATGCAGTAACTCGCACGAGTTTAGGCCAATGGTTCACCCAAGCTGCAGTAGCCGGAGGTGACAAGGAACTCGCACGAGTTCATCGGTGCTCGCACAAGAACAAACAAACTCGCGCGAGGTCATCGGTACTAGCACGAGTACAAAACAACTCGCATGAGCAGAGATGTGCTCGCACGAGTTTCTGAGGCGGCATCGAGCTTAAGGTCGACTACAAGACTCGTTTTGGTAATCCTTTGGGGCATTTAAGTAGATATTGGTTCAGAGCAATAATATAGATCTTTTTACTCGTGTTTCTCCAGAAAATAGAGTATTATTGCTTTGCCATGGTCGTAATTAACAGATTCCGTTAACGGACCACATTAAACTGTTTTCTTCAATGTTTTTTCGTTTGTAAGGTGCCTATTCATTACAACATATATAACAAATAAAATTTCAAACAGGGACACAAGGCTTGCTTGGGCACCATGTGAATACGAATCCTTTCACTCCTAAGGCTATGGAAAAGTATCTAAACTAGCCAAAATGTTAGGGCGACTTCAATATGAGCCTTCTCTACTGGGTCGACTTCACACCTGTTTTTTAATTCATTATTTTTTAAGTTGTGTTGATTTTACTTTGTGCCAATTCTTTCCTCTCCATTTTCAGGTGGTGCAGGTGTTGTTGGTGGCAGTGGTGTTTTTTGGTGGTGGTGTTGGGATATGTTGACAACAGTCAAGATTTTTTTTGGTGGAAACATATAAGTTTTCTTCTAATAGTTGAATGCGATGATAATATTATTGTGGATGAATTGTTTCTAAGTTTTGATGTTCATGGAATCAAAGACGAGAATTTGTTATGTGTTTTATATGTTCATGGCTTTAGAAGATACTCTCTTGATCATCATCATCGTTCAAATTTTTGGTGGTGGGGTGGCAGTGGTGGTGGTGGTGATGAGGAACCCCAAGAACACCAAGAAAACTAAGAATATCAAGAACAACAGGTAAAATAGGAGGTATTGATATTTTTGTAATTCCACCCTTTGAAATTGTCACAAAAAAGTCAGATTGCACCCTCCATTGACAGGGTGAAAATAGTAATTAACTATAGATGTATTTTAGCCATAATGGAGAGGTGGAAATTGTCTTTGACCCTATTAATTTGACATCGCAGCCCAAAAAGACATTCGTTAATTCGTTATCAATGTTGTTGGTACGCGATGTCAATAAAACTATATTATATGGGAGTTATTTGTCGACTTTCGCATGTGTCACACCATCATCAAACATATACCACGTGGAAGATATATGCCATAAGTTCATATATATATATATATATATGTTATATATAATGTGAGTGTGTGTGCATATTGTGGATAGTCTAAACTACATTCCTAGTCTGCAGCCACGTTGATGTATCGTCACTACGCAAGTGGCTACCCAACAGTGCTCTATGCACACCAGAACATGCCATGTAATATGGGGCCACAAGATAGGGTCCCTATGCAGACATCAGCTCATACGAGAATCATGTGATCAAATAATTTCGAGGGTGAAATAAGGCTCGTCTCAGGTGGTTGATGTCTCATCTGCGACCGACATATGTCATAGAGAAGACTTGCCACATCTCCTTATATTTATACCAAGGTGGTTATGGAGAACGGATGAGAGTTTTAAAGTAATGAGTTGTACGAGGTAACGACCATGTTTAAAACTAGCGAATACTGTGAAAGATAAACAATCTTAGAGGTCGGAAGCATAACAAGGGGTGCAATAAAGGAAGTACGATATATCTGGACATCTATCGGGAGTGTTAATTACTAGGGTGAGGGAGTGTGACTCTTGGGGCCTGGTGATCAATTCTTGAGATCAATAGGGTAACTCCAATGGCTAGTGAGATGTCACGACCCCCTTTCCCGGACCCCGATTAGTGACGGGATCAAGGGTCATAACTGGCCGATGGGGCCCTCTTTTCGTATCAAGTGGGATGAATAATAAAATTTTGAACTTTCGAAATGAGAAAAGAAATAAAAACAAATTGTTGCGGAAGCGATTTGGAATACAGGGGTCTCATTTAGACATTGAGAAATCTATTTGAAAGCTTTCTGTAAAACAGTTTTAAAAAAAGAAAGAAGAACTTTTGATTCAATCCCACAAGACAGTACTTATCAGAGTACACATGGATAACTGAGCAGTTTAAATTATACACAACTTCAAATAACCAAACGGTACTTCTTTTATACATGATCGGTCAAACTATTACACAGAGTAGGACTAGGCGTACTGCCTATACATTATCTATCTGGCACGTGTGAGCATGCTATATACAACAAAATTGGACTGTATATAAGTCTAGCTCACAACATGATACTACAAAACTATATTTCTATAGGTCTTCTAAAAGTATCCCGGTCTCTACTGATCTTCATCGTATTCATGTCCTGAAAACATTTAGTTTGAAAGGGGTGAGCTGAAAAGCTCAGTGATGGGATTACTCCTCGTTTTAAGTGAAAGCAACTGAAACATCATTTTCGATAATCATTTGGCAATAATAGAACTTCAGTAGAAAGAACAGTAAACATTTCATTTCAATCACTTTCATTTGGTTGAGATGCAGTGGGTAACCGTCCGTGATCTATAGGTTGATATATCCCCTTACCTACCCGTGAGAGTAGTTGGTAGACCAGTAATATATCCGTAGTTTGACATGTCTTGACGCCATCATAGTGGCACGTCGCTTATTATTACCCAGCGATAAGGTCTCATGAATAGAACAACAAAAGTTGTCCAAAGCATCTCATCAATTTATCATTTTTGCAACTTCTACAAAATCAACGGTTAAATTAAACCCTTTAAAACGTACCATCATAACGACAGTTAAAATATTAAATCATAAAGTAGTTTAGACACTAAATGATAGAGGAGCATGGAAACAGCATTTTGAATTATCATTTTAACAATTTAGATAGTAAAATTTGAAAGCGTAAAATACGAGTATTAAAAGTGATGGACAAAAGTTACTCACTTTCGTAGCGTGGGACGAAGTATCTATGAGAGCAACAAATAGGATTTGGAATTCCTTTCCTTGAAACGAAATACGAACAATGGACCTTCTCTAAATTTGAAAGTGTCTTGAATTTTTGGAATGAGAAATAACTAAAGCACTAGCCTCTATTTATAGAAGTCAACGACCAATCAGATCGCGACGAGTCACAGGGACACGTGGCACTCATGCAGCGCAAGAGCTGCCACACGCTGACACGTGTCCCCTACGTGTCAGACATGCAAAGAAGGTCACTAAATCGCGACACGTGGCCAACCTATGTGCCACGCATGCATAGCAATACACTACACCGTGACACGTGTCCTTCTGCGTGTCATTCATGCAAGGAATCAGCTCATATTCATGACACGTGTCCTTACTGCGTGTCAATCATGCACAACACTTCACCAAGTCGCGACACGTGTCCCCCCTGCGTGTCGCGCATGCAGGGACAGTCATAGATGTCGTGACACATGTCCCCCTGTGTGTCACACATTCATTCGGCTAAATCTAAAAGCTTATCCTCAACCACCGCGACGAATAAACATGTAATGTAGTCACGTCAAGCATATAACAAGCCACATATCACGAGATGCATAAACAATACTTAATTAACACTTAATCTAGTGATTAGCACTAATCAACACTTAAACTAGTGATTAGCACTAATTAACACTTAAACTAGTGATTAGCACTAATCATTCCCTAATTATTTTTATCTTTAATTTAGAAATAGAATAAGAAATTGCGACTTTCAGTGTCTTTCTAGACGAGCTTAACTATTGTAGTTTAGCAATTATGGATACATCTATAAAAATGTTAAATTCTTAAAAATGAAATTTACTGAAGTAATATAAGCTTAAAAATATGTGGTCATTACATGAGAGCTAATACAATTCTAAAGACATAGTACCAGTACGAAAATTTCAGTGGAACTAAAAAAGGATATGACAATTAGCAGAGACTGATACCAACAGCATGAAGTATGTCTCGTGGAGCGAGCCACTCAAAGAACCGGAGAGCCTAAGAAATGAAGAAAACATAACATCATAAGAAGAACAATACATGAAGGTTACATGAGGGGTTATGGAGTTACAACTTACTACATAATCTGGTTACTTTCGGGAGATGGAGCAAACAAAGGTTATGATGGTATCTCGAAAAGGAAATGACATGAACAGTTGGTCTAACACATCCGCAAGACGAGACGCATATGAGGACGAGGCATATGAAGGAAGTTAGGAACAATAAGTGCTCATCACAGAGTAAAGAAAGGAATTATAGAAGTTTGGAGCGGTATGAGATCTTCGGAGACGAAGATTCTTTCAAGGAGGATGAATGTAACACCCTAAGAATTATAGGGGTTCAAATGCAGTAGTTTAATTTTTTTGGAGAAAAGCGTAATTAAAATTTTGCTCGCTAAGTGTAGCCTGGATAAGATCCTAGGTTGGATAATGAAGTACTACGTGTAATAATTTGGAAGAAGTTGGGGGGGCAAAAGAGGAATTTACAAAAACGCTGGGGTGCAAATTGTTAAAAAAATATTTGTAACCTGGGGGGATTTGGACAAATTTTGGTAATTGAAAGTATAAGGGTACTTGTAAAATACTCCAAAACATTGGGGCAGATATGTATTTCGCAGAAATTTCATAAAACCCCTAAATCTTAATGTGGCAATAGCTTTTGGTAAACTACACCTAACCCCCTAGTGTTAAAAGCTACCATACTTTTTTCACACCACCAATCTTTTACCTAAACCCCCGTAGCTTCATTTTCTTCATCTTCAACATGAACTTCCCTCCAAGACCATAACCCTCCTCATATTCTTCAATTCTGCTGCTACTGGATACTCTCTGTGAAATGATGAATCAAAGCCCTCCATCAATTTGAAAATCGGTGCAGTATCGGAGTCTTCCGGAAAACTCCGTCTCTGACGAAGGTAGGTATCTTGCTTATATCTTAATCATTTCCGGTACTTTTTGCTTCACTGTAACCCCTACGTAGTCTAGAATCGAGTTAGAAACCCCAGAACATCGTTTGCTTGGAGCTTTGGGTCGAATTGAACTATCAGTATACAGAGAAATTTTTGAGTGCTCCAAGAGCACCACCAATAAGTGATGCAACACTTACACAAACTGTCAGTGAGTGGCAGACACTCATTAGTTGTAGAGCACCACTTGGTGCTCTTTAGGAGTACTAAAAAATTGCTCATATAGTATATAAACCCCCATAGTTTCACACTTTTATGTCTGTTTGAGGTCATAGGATTCAATATTTACCCCGCAAAGACGAGTCTCCCGTTAATGTAATGACAAGATAAACTACAGTAAACAATCATGTGCATAGTGTAACATCATTATATCAGCAAACAATTGCTTAGTTTGATTTGGCCTTGTCATGGGTGTCTATGTTATTCTCGGAATAATCAGTAGTATGTTGTTTGCTTTTACAACTTAAAGGCGGTCACGTAGGGAGGAGATATTTTCAACAACCTCGTGTTAGGTTAAAATTATGCTATAGTTGGCCAATTCCATGGTGTTTGATGACTCTGAGCTTGTTTTAAGCATATTGTAAAATAGACCAATATATCTTCAAAAATTTGATATGCAGATTAGACTATACTAACAACCAGCCACTCACCATTTACACTTATTCAATAGGGAGAGCATACTACGATAGGATTCAGACCCATTTTTTTGTTTTTAAAAAATATGAAACGATTTGTCACCACGTGTAGAAAGGATACAAGCAGGCATTTTTTTCTGCATATGATATGCTCATATGTTTCTGCCGCAGTTCTACATAGAACTTCATTCACTAGGATTTCATATTGCAAACCAGTAAGTAGTGTTATAGATTCTATTTTATTTCCTCGGTGCCATTTAAGGTTATGAAAGAATCTGCAGGACTTTCCTATTGTTGTAAGTGAATGAGGTAGCACGCATAAACGAATCGAAACCCATATTTGACTCTGCTAGTGTGAAGCTGATTGCTGTTGGTATCGGTTCTCGTAGCAACGCTCGTATTCTTTCTGAGCGGGCGAGTCATTTTGCCTTGACATGCACACAGTGGCGGACGCAGGATTTAAACGTAGAGGGGGCCGAGTACATAATATAGAACTTATTGATTAAATTCGTTGTTAATCATCAAAATAGACTTGGTCCAAAAACACAAAATTATGTATTTATAGGGTTATTTTATACCATGATTGTCAATTTGTAAAAGTTTTTGAGTGTTTGAAAGCTCCCATTGACGGGGAAAATTGGACTTTCGAGCTTGGCATGGGTATTTAAATGTCATTTCGAAGATCCAATATCGAGTTTTAAGATATTTAAAGGGTGTGAAATAATATTAGTAGGTTTTGGAAGGGCCAACATACTATACACTTCCTAATATAAGACATACTATAGGGTGATAAGTGAAATTTTTGAAAAGCTTGTGGGAGCCGTGGCCCCCCTTTTCCCCCCTCTAGATCCGCCAATGCATGCACATCAATAATATTTGGTTGTGTATATTTACAACTAGGGAAAGCTTTTTGTCTTCATGACTGGTCAGTAACTGCATAGCAAGGGAGACAAGTTATACTCCTTTTTGCAGTGTATTTTGTGCTACTAACCTAGATATGTACTCTTGTTATATCATCCAATGTCTATCATGGAAGGTTGGGTTCCAAGCTGTTGACATTCTAACTCTTAAACAAAGGAGGATACATGCTTTGAACTATAAACTTTAGGTGATAGAAAACCCATGTCCTGTGAGAATTTATTTTCATATATTTCGTGAAAACTGGGGTGGGAATAAGGCCTAGGGGTACGAAAAATAGCATGGATGTCTCATCTGATACGGTGACCTAAATGGTAAGCGAAACATTGGCTTTCCAAATCATACACCTTCCTTTCTTTTGAAGATACCACGTGTTTTGTAGATTGTATTCTGCTGCTAAAAGCTGGCCGCATAGACTATGAGTCTATGACCTCTGGTTATTGAATTCTGTCCGTTGGGTTAGGCTCACTGAACAAGTAGTTTACTACTTTTGTTTCTTTTTAACCTGATTTCGGCTCCATATTAATTTTTTTTTTTTTTTTTTTTTTGTGTGTCAAAGGCTCCATATTAATTGCTGCAGCAATTTAGAACTCACCGATATAGCTGTAGTTTAGTTGTCAGTTGTCATGAAGCTTTTCATTTATTGGCGTTCCTTTATACGAGTTTTTAAACACTTATAATTTCTATATCTATCAGGAGAAGATGACTGTGGCCATAAGATCGAAGAGCAAGAACATTCTTCTCTTCAAGAGCAACCGGATATGGGGGTCTAATTCACCATGTCATACTCCCTACAATCTTCAAGGATGGGTGCCAAGCTTCCAGGTGGTAGATTCGAAGTAGCCGGTCATTTTTCCTCCTCAAATGCAGATTCATCGATTTTTATTAAATAGTTTCCTGACTTTGTTTATGTAGGTTCTCTCTCTCTAACGAACCCCTTCCCCCAAATCCATTCCCCTGTGTCTCTGCAATCAATCAAAGCTCTGAGAGTGAAGAAACAGAGCAACCCAGTCGTCAAATTCTAGCCTTCACGTAATCATCACTCCCTTCTCAGAGTAATAAAAACATCTTACTTGAGCCTTGATTTTATTTCGCTATTCGGGTTCTAGTCGTGTATTCTAGAACTGAAAGATTTGATATTTGGGTTAATTACTGTTGTCTCGCTTCACATGGTTGCATTTGTAGCTGTGCAAGTTCTATTCTGCCGCTGGAAAGTATCAACTCAGACGCTGAGGGTGTACAGGAAGAAGAGTACACGGTGAAGAAAGAAGCTAGATAAGGCGTCCTGGACTCGAATGTAGTTGTTCATATACCTGGTCTTGCAAAGATTTATTCTGTCACCACAAAGATTGGATGCTTTCAAATGCATAAATACACTGCCTTTTTAAGCTCTGAAGGTGATAGTGTCTCCCAGTTCTTTGTTTGCAATGTATTGGTTCTCAAATCCACCGTTGCATCTTATTGCAGGAATGTTTAATTGATTGCAGCAGATCTGAGTTTCTGAGTTCTATTTGCAGTTTCTTCTCTTCCCTTTGCGTGTCCAATCAAAGAGAGATAAAGTGGGGAGGAAGAAGATTAAATCGTGTCAGATTCATGAATCCAGACCGTATGTCTCCATGAGGTAAATACGCCCTCTTTCTGGTACCATTCGTTGAGGGATTAAGATAGTGATTTTTTTTTTCCTTTTTGGCTGAATACTAATCTATACCATTGCCATTAACAAAAGAGTTAAAGACTGAGTTTCACTCATTAACAACCAGGGATTTACCACATTAATTTAATTATCGTAGTTCATAGCAATTGAGATGGTATTCACTATTTTGTACCAAAAAAAAGATGGTACTCACTATTAAGTTGCACTGGATTACAGTGACGTGCCCATTATTTTATTATTAGGGGGTCGTTCGAGCACTCAATACCCATGTTCCAAAATGATTGGAAAGTTTCTCATAATCACACGCCTTTTAGGTTGTAGTCTCATATGATGAATTACGGGGACTGATGGATTGGTCGAAGGGTGAGTGGATTTGCAGGTGATATCTTCGCTCTACCTTCACGCCCTGATACTATTTCACTTTGATTGACTTGGATGCTATGCAGTTCAGTACTATGTCTGAAGTAGCATAGTTATTACTTACCTGCCAAAACTGAGCTGAGACAGAATGAAATCACACAGGAGTGAATCAACAAATTCATTGGGGTTGTTTGGATCAGAGGATGTAAGGAGGAAAGGAAAAGTCAACGATCTGAGATAAGTTGGACAAAAATCCCATTAAATCCGGAATTCCGAAATGGAAAGAAATCCGGAATTTTGAAACCGAAATTCCGGAAGGCCCGACGAAAATCCGGATATTTTTTAATTTCACTCGGCCAAACTCTTCAATCTCACGGAATTCTGGATTTGTAACCATTTTGGGCAGATATTGTTTCTCCCCCTTCCACGTGTTATTCAACAATTGGACCATTTGGTCAAAGTTTGTTAACAATCATCAGATTCATTCAGTTATCAACACCGTTCCATTTCCTGAACTTCCCATTTTCAAAGTAAATCACCATTTTTTAATATTTAATTATTATTCTTTTCAAAAAATTTAATTAATTTACTTTTAGCTATCTTATCCAAACACTCCAGATAAAAGTAGCTTTTTAGCCAAATCGCTCACTTACTTCCGCTCATCCAAACAGCCCCATTGTGCATTCTTGGGTTCTTTTTGGTTTAACATAGATTCAGCCCCAATTATATCTCTCTTTACATGAATCGAACAATATGCTGAAACCTGAAATCGGTTAGAGGCTGTGAACAATATACTGAATTCAAGCCAAACCTGAAATCAATTCTGTATGGATGGTTGCATGTGTGTCAGAGCTGTCTCACATCTTCCGGTATAGATATTGTGGAATAACAAGCATCGAAGCTATAGTTAAGATCAAATTTGAAGTTTCTCAGGCTCATGCTGAAGTTCTACGGTCAAATATAGATATGCCATGACGGTATGTTTATATATTGAATTCTTAACTGATTTTTTACTCGGAAAGCTATACTTTATCTTTGACCATATATTAATTATGCAAGAGCATAGAATTGCTGATGTTAAGGTTTACTCCACCTTGAGCTCTAAACATACTGCTCATTTGACTCTTGCGTCATATTCAAAGGTCAATTTGATTGCTTTGTTTAGCTAGGTTTTTGTTAACCCAGATATAGATAGAGTAGATGTTTAGCTCATTAAGTTTCTTTAACTGAACCTACTTCCTGGTTTTCTGTTAGTTCGATTGGACTGCCGTGTGTTCTTTTGTTTAATTTTATTCATTGCTTGGTTTCCTGGGTGTTAAATATTTTAGTATTCCGCATGCAGGCATGCAATTTCTTTTCTTACTATCCCATTTTAGTGCCTGTTTTTTTGAATTGTTTTTGCATTGCAGTTATTGGCTTGTTCTACTTGTTGCGGCGTGAATTATATCGGTGCCTTCTGATTGCTTGTTTAAGTATTTAATGCATATATATCCGTTTTTTTACTACACTTCTCAGGTTAGCATAAACTTATCTATCCATCTGGATATGCCACAATGCTTTCTGGCGGAAATGTATTCAGCTGACCTCAACATTATCGGGAAAGTGGAAGACGACATGGTAAGAGCTAGATTTCAGGGTGAAGTTGGAAGGCCTCAGATTTCCGTCTTGAATCTTAGGATGATCTGAACAAGCTGTGGCACGTCTTGTTGAAGGACAAGAATATTCTGATGACTCAGTGCCAAATGCTTCATGCACAGACGCTTTCCTCATTCAAAACATATCCCCAAGGTACGTCTTTCTTCTCTAGATTCAAGAGTGATATACTTTTATATCATAGGTCTCCAAGTTTTCTTATATCTTAGGTAGTGGTTATTTTCCTTGGAAGGGCTCTATAGCTTCTGGTACCCCATCTACGACAGAACTACTTATTCTACTACTTACAAGTCTTTTCATGGTCATGGTTAATTGAGCTCATCATGTTACAAGTCCCATCCTTTTCCTAGAAGCAACCACTCTAATTCGTTAACTCGAACAATATTGATTCACTACTGCATTTCTATAACAATGGCGATGGCGAGTGCTTATTGCAAATTTTTTCATATTTGAGCCTCCTGATATTAGGAATGTGCTTTTGTCTCCTTGTGGAAATCTTTATAGCTAAGCTAGCTTCTGCTCCAAACAGTTAAGACAAAGTTACACGTCTGATTAACAGAGTGCAGACTATGATCAACCTACTGTATTTTCACGTTAATATGTTATACTACTGCTTGGTTGAGCCTGACCTCAACTTTAAATATTCAGATAGATTTGCTTGGATATATAGAATCACTTGTTTCCCACTGCCCAAGCAGGATTTACATTTCAGTCCTCCCCATGCCCACAAATTTCCTAATAATAAATCTTTTTACAGTTCATTTTCACCTGGCATTTATTATTCTTTCCGTATTAGCATTGGCAGGAGAAACAATACAAAATGGGGAGGAACATAGTAAGTTATCACATCAAGCACAAGGAAAAGAACAAACCGTAGGGGTTTGAAGATGAATCGGCTAGGAAAAGAATGCAGGTGAAACCTGAAACTTGAAGCCTCACACCTTAATGTGCACTCCTTTTTCCGTCAGTACTTGATTTCTGATAAAACTTGGAACTGAACTATTCAGGATGTCGTTGGTTCGAATAAGTTGTGGCAGGCAACTGAAGAACAAATTCAAGGCCAGCAATGCCAAGAGAGCTGAAAGGACTGTCTACACAGCCAACTAAACTGCAAGCCCTGTGCGAGACGCCGTCAGTAACTGCTATAGTATTGTGTATCGCCAAGCTCCAATCAATACGAAAACACCTCATTGTATAGATTCCTATGACATGCCACTTTAGTGTTGGCCGTTTTTCACATTGTAAAAGGACATTTCAAACGAAACACGTAAAAGGATATGCCCACATTCAATAATGCGTCCACAACGTTTATTTTCTCAATAATCAAAGGTCCAAACTAGTACCTACTGTAGTTTCTTAGTGTCGTGTTTAGTTTTGTTGTAACAGAACTTCTGTTTCAGAGCTCTGATACCAGTTTGTTATGATCTGGACCTAGCTTAGAACGATGATAACGATGAAAACAAGAACACAAGAAACACCTGATATAACGTGGTTCACTAGTGATTAGCTAGCTACCTCCACGACCCGAAAACCCATGTTTATTAGAGAGAAACACCACGAATACAACCCACACTATGGCCAAAGGCCATTGTGACAACCCACAATGTTTAGGCACAAGCTAGGTCCCTTATATAGACATATATGACCGACTTAATGCCCAAGACATCCAAAAAATGACTAGAACAAATAAGGAAACAACCTAGAAACTGTCAAAGTTTGCCGCCACAATTTGTTTCCTAAATCTCTTAGCCTCCTTTGACTTTTGCCGCCATTGACTTCAAGTCATATTCAACAAATCTCCACCTTGACTTGAATCACCTCAGCAACCTGAACCTGAACCGATGTTTCTCTCCAATATTCACAAGTTGTTCAATCTTTACCAAGATCCTACAACGAGTGCCCCCAGCGATGCTCCAACTCCCGTCTAGTTCCTGCAATTGAACCCTATCGATGCTCCAACTACGGCCGAGTTCCTGCAATCGAATCCCCTGCTTGTTGTTCCAACTCCCACTGAGTTCCTACAACAAGTTTGTTTGTTGTTCCGACTCCCACCGAGTCCCTACAACAAACCCCCAAGCACGTGTCCCCTTCACGTTCCATGTCTCTCGTCAGAGACTCCCCTATTCCATCCTCCGCCTCCTCGTCAAGAGCATAGATTCCCCCTTGCCCCCCAATGGGCCTTACAGAACTAGACCATCATCCGAAGTACCCTCCACCTGCAGCCAAATATGCAGATCCTGAGTTCATCCTTCGTCCACCGGTGTCTCTTTTCTCTACCGTTTGAACAGACGTCACCGTAGCTTCCCTTGGCCGCCATCATCGCGACGGAGCTCTGACTGTCTGAACCCCCATACGCAGCCCTCTGCCGCGTCCCCTCTTGCTGAGCCTCAAACTCAGCGGTGGTGGTTGTATACGCCCCCTCTTTATCTTCCACCAATGGAAACCACAGGCCTTGCTGCTTCAACAAAGCACGTACCTTGATCTGCCAAAGACTGAAATTGTTTCTCCCCGTGAACTTGTCGATCTTGGTCATCCCCCCGGTCATCTTCTGTGCAGATCCTTTTCCAGATCCGTAACCCCCAAACGCGTGCTCCACCTTGATCGCGAAACCCTAGCTTTGAATTTCACGGATTGTGAAACCCTAGCTCTAGCTCCACCTTGATCTTGGAACACCGATCACCTAAGCTCTAAGCTCCCCTTGGATCGCTGAACCTGGCTCTGATACCAGTTTGTTATGATCTGGACCTAGCTTAGAACGATGATAACGATGAAAACAAGAACACAAGAAACACCCGATATAACGTGGTTAACTAGTGATTAGCTAGCTACCTCCACGACCCGAAAACCCATGTTAATTAGAGAGAAACACCACGAATACAACCCACACTATGGCCATAGTGACAACCCACAATGTTTAGGGACAAGCTAGGTCCCTTATATAGACATATATGACCGACTTAGTGCCCAAGACATCCAAAAAACGACTATAGAACAAATAAGGAAACAACCTAGAAACTGCCAAAGTTTGCCGCCACAATTTGTTTCCTAAATCTCTTAGCCTCCTTTGACTTTTGCCGCCATTGACTTCAAGTCATATTCAACAAGTTTCTCAATAGTCATAGTTCAACTATTAGAGAAAACTACTAAGACATTATAATGGAATTCGAACATAGTTGTATTTAGTAGTTAAAGACAGGTCCACGGAGGGAGTGAGGATGGAATTGGTTGGAAGTGCAATTACTTGGCAACGTCTTCTACTTATCCTTCTTTCTTTCTTTCTTTCTTTCTTTCTTTCTTTCTTCTAAATAAATGCTTAACTAACCTAGTAGCATCAGAGATCGATCACATTCAACATTGCTTAACTTTGGCGATGCGTAAAAATTAATATTACTGGATTAAACAGAAAAAATGCTAGAGATGAAGAGAGATCATTTGATGTTTTCATTCATTAAAATTGCTACACCAGAACCACAGAGACAAGTGCCTAGCTAGTACCACTCTTTACCACACACTAGTATACTACTACTACTACAACTAGGAGCTTTGATTGACATATTATTCAAATGTTTATCCATTACACATCATGATCAAACAGTTCCTAGCAATTTACAAATTGCTCTAGCTTGCTACTAAAATTCGCTCATTTGCACTAGTGCATTTAATCCGGAGTCATGCTAGGAATCCATATACCTATATAGTACTACCAAACTCGAGGGAATCTAAAGAATGGAGCATTTGCGTCATCGAACGCCATGAACCAAATGTAGTCTGGGGTAACTGTCCAAATCCCGAATGTGGCGACACCGCCAAGTGTGCGACCATCATTCGTAGCCAGGTTAAGGGTAAGGCAATGCCGGACAAAGCCATTGGAGCTGATGATTAAAGTTCATTGCATCGACGTGATAAGATAAGTTCCTGGATGCCCGTAGATGTAGTGGTCCGTGCCTCTGAAATGCGGGTTTTGAATCTCTCCATTGGCTGCCAGAACAAGTACTTGCTGGCGGCCAAGGCGGCTCGTGATACTTAAGATTGGTTGGATGACCGTAGATGTAGTGGTCCGTGCCTCTGAAATGCGGGTTTCGAATATCTCCAGGGACTTACAGTTATATATATTCTATTAAATTTGATACTAGCAAATTGTCCATGTTCTCGGGGCACTACTTAAGATTGTAAGATAATTTTTTTTTAGGTAAAATTGATTTCATTACGAGTGGGTAGTCGAACCCAATATATCAAGTTGAATTACATCATTTGCCCATTTCGGAAGAACTGAATAAAACAATATGTCATCTTCATAGATGCCCTTATTTGCAAAGCAATGAGCTAGGTGGTTTCCTCCTCTGCCTACTGTCACGGGCTGCTTTTCACGGCCTTCCCGTGCGGCAATTAGTGTCTTCAATTCCCTCTGCAAACACTAAGTCAGCCTCTAACTCGAACGCTATACGGAAGAACAACCGAAAGAACTATGAAGGAAAGGAACTTTGTATTTCTTGTAGAGAGCTTACAACTCTTTGATGATGTGTGGATGGGTTGGATCAAATGAGCTCCCCCCTATTTATACAAGTCCTTCCCCCTTGGAAGGATCTAGAGATCTAATGATCTAACGACTAGGATTAATTGGCCTAGAACCTTCCTACATGTTCAGGGGATCAAGTGATTTGGAGGCTGAAATAAGTCTCGTCGCAGGTGGTTGATGTCTCATATGCGACCGACATATGTCATAGAGAAGACTTGCCACCTCTCCGTATATTTGTACCAAGGTGGTTATTGAGGACAAATGGGAGTTTTAAAGTAATGAGTTGTACGAAGTGACTACGATATGTCTGGACATCTAAGGTGGGGGAGTGTGACTCTTGGGGCCTTGTGATCAATTCTGGAGATCAATAGGGTAACCCCAATGAGAGCTAATACAATTCTTAAGACATAGTACCAGTAGGGAAATTTCAGTAGAATTAAAAAAGAATATGGTAATCAGCAGAGACTGATACCAACAGCATGAAGTATGACTCGTGGAGCGAGCCGCTCAGGGGCGGAGCCATGTAGGGGCACGGGGGGGGGCAAAATTTTCCGAAAACACTAAATATCCCTTAATTTGTAAAAATTTAACTTTTATGCTGTACAAATAGAATTGTGGCCCCCTCCATACTTGAAGCGTGTCTATCATAGTTGGTAAAACACACGGTTTATAACCCTAGTGTTGGGGTGTTCGATTCTCCCCTTGCGCGATTTAAATTTTTTTTCCACATAAACTTTAAAAACAAAAAAAATATAAAATGTGCCCGAGGGGAATCGAACCCTCGTGGCCAAAGATTATAGAAGTCTGCTTTACCAACTGGGCTAGAAGGCCTAAGATTTCTTTATTAATATTTAATTTCTTTTCACCTGTTAAATAAGAGTACAAATACTAGCTCCGCTATTAGCCGAATTGTGCCCAGCCGCTCAAAGAAATGGAGAACCTATGAAGAAAACATAACAGCACAAAAAGAACAACACATGAAGGTTACATGAGGGGTTATGGAGTTACAGCTTATTACATGACCAAGTTACTTTCGGAAGACGGATCAAACAAGGGTTATGATGGTATCTCGAAAAGGAAAGGACATGAATTGTTGGTCTAACACTAACATGTATTCGCATAGACGAGACGCATGTGAGGACGAGGCAGATGAAGGAAGTTAGGAACAATAAGAGTTCATCACAGAGTAAAGAAATGAATGATAAATGTTTGGAGTGGTATGAGATGTTCGGAGGTGAGATTTTTTTAAGGGGGCAGAATGTAGCACCTTGAAATTTCCAGAGGTTCATATATAGTAATTTAGAAATTTGGAGAAAACCGTAATTAAAATTTTGCTTGCTAAGTATAGCCTGGATAAGATCCTAGGTTGGATAATGAAGTAAGTGTAATACTTTGGAAGAAGTTGGGGGGCAAAAGAGGAATTTACAAAAACATTGGGGTGTAAATTGTTAAATAAAGATTTGTAACCTGGGATTTGTACAAATTTTGGTAATTGAGTGCATGTTTGGCATCCCTGTTTTTAATCTCTGTTTTTAATCAACATTGTTTTTCAAACACATTTGGTATGCATGTTTTTTTGTCTGTTTAAAAATAAAAATATGTTAAAAAACAACTGTTTAAAAAAAACAGCAAATGTGGTGTTTCTTTGGTATTTTTTTCCATACTATTGGTGTTTAAAGACATTACAACTATGATTAGATGAAACAAATAATCAAATATATGTAGGTATTGTACGTAAAAATGATATTCAAGCGAATAAACATTGAAATTTAGTAATGTTGCCAAAAGTGTTTTTGGTTTTAAACACTGTTTTTAAACGGATACCAAACAGTTTTTATTTCTGTTTTTAAACGTGTTTTTTCGGTACATTTTTTTTCCACTGTTTTTCTTGATTTTAAACGGATACCAGACAAGCTCTTAAAGTATAAGGGTACTTGTAAAATATTCCAAAACATTGGGGCAGATCTGTATTTCGCAGAAATTTCATAAATCCCTAAATCTTAATGTCGCAATAGCTTTTAGTAAACTACACCTAACTCCCGTGGTGTTAAAACCTACTCTCTTCACACCACCAATCTTTGACCTAAATCCCCGTAGCTTCATTTTCTTCATCTTCAACATGAACTTCCCTCCAAGACAAATAACCCTCCTCATATCTTTGTCTTCTTCAATATTTACCCCGCAAAGACGAGTCTCCTGTTAATGTAATGACAAGATAAACTACAGTAAAAATCATGTGCATACTGTAACATCATTATATCAGCAAACAATTGCTTAGTTTGATTTGGCCTTGTCATGGGTGTCTATGTTATTCTCGGAATAATCAGTAGTATGTTTTTTGCTTTTACAACTTAAAGGCGGTCACGTAGGGAGGAGATATTTTCAACAACCTCGTGTTAGGCTAAAATTATGCTATAGTTGGCCACTTACATGGTGTTTGATGACTCTGAGCTTTTTTTAAGCATATTGTAAAATTGACCAATATATCTTCAAAAATTTGATATGCAGATTAGACTATACTAACAACCAGCCACTCACCATTTACACTTATTCAATAGGGAGAGCATACTACGATAGGATTCAGACCCATTTTTTTGTTTTTAAAAAATATGAAACGATTTGTCACCACGTGTAGAAAGGATACAAGCAGGCATTTTTTTTCTGCATAGGATGTGCACATATGTTTCTGCCTCAGTTCTACATAGAACTTTATTCACTAGGATTTCATATTGCAAACCAGAAAGTAGTGTTATAGATTCTATTTTATTTCCTCGGTGCCGTTTAAGGTTATGAAAGAATCTGCAGGACTTTCCTATTGTTGTAAGTGAATGAGGTAGCACGCATAAACGAATCAAAACCCATATTTGACTCTGCTAGTGTGAAGCTGATTGCTGTTGGTATCGGCTCTCGTAGCAACGCTCGTATTCTTTCTGAGCGGGCGAGTCATTTTGCCTTGACATGCACTGTTGCACATCAATAATATTTGGTTGTGTATATTTACAACTAGGGAAAGCTTTTTGTCCTCATGACTGGTCAGTAACCGCATAGCAAGGGAGACAAGTTATACTCCTTTTTGCAGTGTATTTTGTGCTACTAACCTAGATATGTACTCTTGTTATATCATCCAATGTCTATCATGGAAGGTTGGGTTCCAAGCTGTTGACATTCTAACTCTTAAACAAAGGAGGATAAATGCTTTGAACTATAAACTTTAGGTGATAGAAAACCCATGTCCTGTGAGAATTTCTTTTCATATACTTCGTGAAAACTGGGGTGGGAATAAGGCCTAGGGGTACGAACAATAGCATGGATGTCTCATCTGATACGGTGACGTAAATGGTAAGCGAACATTGGCTTTCTAAATCATACACCTTCCTTTCTTTTGAAGATACCACGTGTTTTGTAGATTGTATTCTGCTGCTAAAAGTTGGGCGCATAGACTACGGCCTCTGGTTATTGGATTCTGTCCGTTGGGTTAGGCTCACTGAACAAGTAGTTTACTACTTTTGTTTCTTTACAACCTGATTTCGGCTCCATATTAATTGCTGCACCAATTTAGAACTCACCGATATAGCTATAGTTTAGTTGTCAGTTGTCATGAAGCTTTTCTTCATTTATTGGCGTTCCTTTATACTAGTTTCTAAACACTTATAATTTCTATATCTATCAGGAGATGATGAAACTGTCGATACGATCGAAGAGCAAGAACATTCTTCTCTTCAAGAGCAACTGGATATTGGGGTCAAGTTCACAATGTCATTCTCCCTACAGTCTTCAAGGATGGGTGCCAAGCTTCCAGGTGGTAGATTCGAATTAGCCGGTCATTTTCCTCCTCAAATGCAGATTCATCGATTTTAATGAATAGTTTCCTGACTTTGTTTATGTAGGTTTTCTTTCTAACGAACCCCTTCCCCCAAATCCATTCCCGTGTGTCTCTGCAATCAATCAAAGCTAGAGTGAAGAAACAGAGCAACCCAGACGTCAAATTCTAGCCTTCACGAAATCATCACTCCCTTCTCAGAGTAATAAAAACATCTTACCTGAGCCTTGATTTTATTTTGCTATTCGGGTTCTAGTCGTATATTCTAGAACTGAAAGATTTGATATTTGGGTTAATTACTATTGTCTCGCTTCACATGGTTGCATTTGTAGCTGTGCAAGTTCTATTCTGCCGCTGGAAAGTATCAACTCAGACCCTGAGGGTGTACAGGAAGAAGAGTACACGGTGAAGAAAGAAGCTAGAGAAGGCGTCCTGGACTCGAATGTAGTTGTTCATATATCTGGTCTTGCAAAGATTTATTCTGGCACCACAAAGATTGGATGCTTTCAAATGCATAAATACACTGCCTTATTAAGCTCTGAAGGTGATAGTGTCTCCCGATTCTTTGTTTGCAATGTATTGGTTCTCAAATCCACCGTTGCATCTTATTGCAAGAATGTTTAATCGATTGCAGCAGATCTGAGTTTTTGAGTTCTATTTGCAGTTTCTTCTCTTCCCTTTGTGTCAGTTGATTGGATAAGCAGAGAGAGATAAAGTGGGGAGGAAGAAGATTAAATCGTGTCAGATTCATGAATCCAGACCGTTTGTCTCCATGAGGTAAATTCGCCCTCTTTCTGGTACCATTCGTTGAGGGATTAAGATAGTGATTTTTTTCCCTTTTTGGCTGAATACTAATCTATACCATTGCCATTAACAAAAGAGTTAAAGACTGAGTTTCACTCATTAACAACTAGGGATTTACCACATTAATTTAATTATCGTAGTTCATAGCAATTGAGATGGTATTCACTATTTTGTACCCAAAAAAAGATGGTATTCACTATTAAGTTGCACTGGATTACAGTGACGTGCCCATTATTTTATTATTAGGGGGTCGTTCGAGCACTCAATACCCATGCTCCAAAATGATTGGAAAGTTTCTCATAATCACATGCCTTTTAGGTTGTAGTCTCATATGATGAATTACGGGGACTGATGGGTTGGTCGAAGGGTGAGAGGATTTGCAGCTGATTTCTTCGCTCTACCTTCACGCTCTGATACTAATTCACTTTGATTGACTCGGATGCTATGCAGTTCAGTACTATGTCTGAAGTAGCATAGTTATTACTTACCTGCCAAAACTGAGCTGAGACAGAATGAAATCACACAGGAGTGAATCAACAAATTCATTGTGCATTCTTGGGTTCTTTTTGGTTAGCATAGATTCCGCCCCAGTTATATCTCTCTTTACATGAATCGAACAATATGCTGAAACCTGAAATCGGTAAAAGGCTGTGACAATATACTGATTTCAAGCCAAATCTGAAATCAGTTCTGTATGAATGGTTGCATATGTGTCATAGCTGTCTCACATCTTCCGGTATAGATATTGTGGAATAACAAGCATCGAAGCTGTAGTTAGATTAAATTTGAAGTTTCTCAGGCTCATGCTGAAGTTCTACGGTCAATATAGATACGCATGACAGTATGTTTATATATTCAAGTCTTAACTGATTTTTTACTCGGAAAGCTAGACTCTACAGTTGGCCACATATTAAATATGCAAGAGCATAGAATTGCTGATGTTAAGGTTTACTCCACCTTGAGCTCTAAACATACTGCTGCTCATTTAACTCTTGCTTCATGTTCAAAGGTCAGAGTTAATTTGATTGCTTTGTTTAGCTAGGGTTTTGTTAACCCAGATATAGATAGAGTAGAAGTTTGGCTCATTAAGTTTCTTTAACTGAACCTACTTCTTGGTTTTGTGTTAGTTCGATTGGACAGCCATGTGTTCGTTTGTTTAATTTTATTCAATGCTTACTTTCCTGGGCGTGTATCCTAAGTGTCAAGCTTTTCTGAATCCCGTGGTTTTGAGCCTGACGACCCTTTAGGTAATCAGTATTTGGAAGCAATATATTATTTTCTTTAGTGCAGTGGTGATTTTCTTTACACCTTGTCCTACGATCCTTGTCCATTTTCCTCCCAGATCTCATTTGAGGAAAAGAAGGAAGGACTGTTCGAGATGGTATACATTTATATCCTATATGATGTACGCATCTTGATCATTTAAGTATTTAATGCATATATCCTTTTTTTACTGCACTTCTCAGGTTAGCATAAACTTATCTATCCATCTGGATATGCCACAATGCTTTCTGGCGGAAATGTATTCAGCTGACCTCAACATTATCGGGAAAGTGGAAGACGACATGGTAAAAGCTAGATTTCAGGGTTAAGTTGGAAGGCCTCAGAGTTCCGTCTTAAATCTTAGGATGATCTGAACAAGCTGTGGCACGTCTTGTTGAAGGACAAGAATATTCTGATGACTCAGTGCCAAATGCTTCATGCACAGACGCTTTCCTCATTCAAAACATATCCCCAAGGTACGTCTTTCTTCTCTAGATTCAAGAGTGATATACTTTTATATCATAGGTCTCCAAGTTTTCTTATATCTTAGGTAGTGGTTATTTTCCTTGGAAGGGCTCTATAGCTTCTGGTACCCCATCTACGACAGAACTACTTATTCTACTACTTACAAGTCTTTTCATGGTCATGGTTAATTGAGCTCATCATGTTACAAGTCCCATCCTTTTCCTAGAAGCAACCACTCTAATTCGTTAACTCAAACAATATTGATTTACTACTGCATTTCTATAACAATGGCGATGGCGAGTGCTTATTGCAATTTTTTCATATTTGAGCCTCCTGATATTAGGAATGTGCTTTTGTCTCCTTGTGGAAATCTTTATAGCTAAGCTAGCTTCTGCTCCAAACAGTTAAGACAAAGTTACACGTCTGATGAACAGAGTGCAGACTATGAACAACCTACTGTATTTTCACGTTAATATGTTATACTACTGCTTGGTTGAGCCTGACCTCAACTTTATAAATTCAGATAGATTTGCTTGAATATATTATATATAGAATCACTTGTTTCCCACTGCCCAAGCAGAATTTACATTTCAGTCCTCCCCATGCCCACAAATTTCCTAATAATAAATCTTCTTACAGTTCATTTTCACCTGGCATTTATTATTCTTTCCGTATTGGCATTGGCAGGAGAAACAACACAAAATGGGGAGGAACATAGTAAGTTATTACATCAAGCACAAAGAAAAGAACAAACGGTAGGGGTTTGAAGATGAATCGGCTAGGAAAAGAAAGCAGGTGAAACCTGAAACTTGAAGCCTCACACCTTAATGTGCACTCCTTTTTCCGTCATACTTGATTTCTGATAAAACTTGAACTGAACTTTTCAGGATTTCTTTGGTCCGGATGAGTTGTGGCAGGCAACTAAAGAACAAATTTAAGGCCAGCAATGCCAAGAGAGCTGAAAGAACTGTCTACACAGCCTACTAAACTGCAAGCCCTGTACGAGACGCCGTCAGTAGTTGCTATAGTATTGTGTATCGCCAAGCTTCAATCAATACCAAAACACCTCATTGTATAGATTCCTATGACATGCCACTTTAGTGTTGGCCGTTTGTCACATTGTAAAAGGACATTTCAAACGAAATACATAAAATGATATGCCCACATTCAATAATGCGTCCACAACGTTTAGTTTCTCAATAATCAAAGGTCCAAACTAGTATCTATTGTAGTTTCTTAGTGTCGTGTTTAGTTTCTCAATAGTCATAGTTCAACTATTAGAGAAAACTACTAAGATTGAAGGAGCGACATTATAATGGGCTTCAAACATAGTAGTATTTAGTAGTTAAATTGGAAGTGTAATTACTTGGCAAAGTGTAATCATTTTATGTATTTCAAACGAAATACATAAAATGATATGCCCACATTCAATAATGCGTCCACAACGTTTAGTTTCTCAATAATCAAAGGTCCAAACTAGTATCTATTGTAGTTTCTTAGTGTCGTGTTTAGTTTCTCAATAGTCATAGTTCAACTATTAGAGAAAACTACTAAGATTGAAGGAGCGACATTATAATGGGCTTCAAACATAGTAGTATTTAGTAGTTAAATTGGAAGTGTAATTACTTGGCAACGTCTTCTACTTATCGTTCTTTCTTTCTTTCTTCTAAATAAATGCTTAACTAACCTAGTAGCATTAGAGATCGATCACATTCAACATTGCTTAACTTTGGCGATGCGTACTGGATTGAACAGAAAAAATGCTAGAGATGAAGAGAGATCATTTGATATTTTCATTCATTAAAATTGCTACACTAGAACCACAGAGACAAGTGCCTAGCTAGTACCACTCTTTACCGCACACTAGTATACTACTACTACTAGGAGCTTTGATTGACATATCATTCAAATGTCTATCCATTACACATCATGATCAAACAGTTCCTAGCAATTTACAAATTGCTCTAGCTTGCTACTACAAGTCGCTCATTTGCACTAGTGCATTTAATCCGGAGTCATGCTAGGAATCCATATACCTATATAATACTACCAAACTCGAGGGAATCTGAAGAATGGAGCAGTTGCGTCATCGAACGCCATGAACCAAATGTAGTCTGGGGAAACTGTCCGAATCCCGAATGTGGCGACACCGCCAAGTGTGCGACCATCATTCGTAGCCATGTTAAGGGTAAGACAATGCCGGACAAAGCCGTTGGAGTTGATGATTAAAGTTCCTTGCATCGACGTGATAAGATAAGTTCCTGGATGCCCGTAGATGTTGTGGATCGTGCCTCTGAAATGCGGGTTTCGAATCTCTCCATTGGCTGCCAGAACAAGTACTTGCCGGCGGCCAAGGTGGCTCGTGATACTAGTGAGTCCCTGGAGCAAATCCTGCAAAAAGAAGAAGAAATTTTGAAATATTAAGTACCACTAGATTTTCATTAAGATGAAATATAGAGAGAAAAAAATGGGGAAAAAAATTAAACCTTCTTTTAAAAAAATTAAAAAAATAAACCAGTCACTTAGTGCATTTAATCCCGAGTCACAGACAAACCGACAGATAAATCAGTACCAATTAGGCTATTTCATAACACTAAGTCAGCCTCTAACTCGAACGCTATACGGAAGAACAACCGAAAGAGCTATGAAGGAAAGGAACTTTATATTGCTTGTAGAGAGCTTACAACTCTTGGATGATTTGTGGATGGGTTGGAGCAATGAGCTCCCCCCTATTTATACAAGTCTTTCCCCCTTGGAAGGATCTAGAGATCTAATGATCTAACAGCTAGGATTAATTGGCCTAGAACCTTCCTACATGTTCTAGCCTAAGATATTTACAATGGATGATTCTAGAGCCCCCCTACACTCATACATCCATAAAACTTGGGAAGCTTCTAGAATATTCTACAAACATCCACCATATTCTCAAACCTTCCCCGTAGTTCCAGAACATTCCAGAACTATCTACCCGCTTCTAGAACATCCGAGAACACTCTAGAATATTTCTGAACCTTCTTCCACATTCTAGACCTTTCTAGAATGTTCTACCACGTTCTGGATTATTCCATCGTCATCTAGAATATTCCGCCACGTTCCAGATTATTCTATTGCCTTCCAGAACATTCTGTCATGCTCTAGATTATTCCACTTGTTTCTAGAACACTCCACATCATCCTCCAAACCCTGAATTACAATTGACCACGGTTTGTTTATGCGGAAGCACTCGCCTCTTTCACTCCATGCCTACTCTGATGCAGACTGGGCAGGCAATTTAGACAATCGTACCTCCACCACGACATATGTTGTATTCCTTGGTCATAATCCAGTCTCTTGGAGTTCGAAGAAGCAAAAATCGGTTGCACTGTCCTCTACAGAAGCAGAATATCGTGCCATTGACTCAACAGCTACTGAAATTCTATGGATTCACTCTCTTTTGCGTGAACTTGGTGTGGCGATCTCCACTCCTGCCATCTATTGTGACAATGTGGGTGCTACTTACCTCTGCGCGAATCCTGTTTTTCACTCTCGCATGAAGCGTATCGCCATTGACTTTTATTTCATCCGTGATCATGTTCAGAATGGTAATCTCCGTGTTTCTCATGTCTCTTCACAAGATCAGCTTGCTGACTCCCTAACGAAGCCACTTTCGCGAAGCCGTTTTTGTCTACTTCGTTCCAAGATTGGTGTCACTGACAGAACCACCATCTTGAGGGGGCATAATAAGGAAATCAAGAGAAATCAAATCCAGCATGATTGAATATCTCTTCCTGATATACATATAATCAGCATTAATGTTGATTTATGTATTTTCCCTTATTGTACAATTTAGATCCTTAGGTTCAGTAGTTTCCTTACACAAATATGACTGTATGTTTGTATAAATATCTTCCTCATTATACTGGAATAATACACAGAACTTGATCACCATTTCTCTTTACGAGAGACGGCGTGTCAAGCATAAAGCGGAGGGTGTGAGGTTCATCAGCACCAAACATTTCCTCAATGTAATCCTCCCCGTAACGCACAAAAGTTAAATACAATGTTGTGAGCAAAGGATTACAAATCTTGATTAGTTTTACGTTTTTGTTTGCACATTTTGTCATCTTGAGACAATCAAGCACGGGGCACCTGCCGAGGAACCTAGTGACGGAGTCTTCATCAGGGAACATGACCCAAGAAAGCTCCACAAGTTTGAGACTGGGCAAAGAGACCAACCTAGGCACATTCAGATATATTTCCATACCCAATTTTAGCTTCACCAGTGTTTCGGAAGTGAACACGTCGCTTGGCAACAAACTGCAACGTACCTTAGGGATATGGATATCAAGTTCTTGGACTTTACACACCAACACAGAAGAAATCCATGCACTGACCATGATATTGTGATAGAATCCAACACAATGTAACCTGAATGTTTCTATGCGTGAGAACCTCCCCAATAACAACACCCGGTACACAAAATCAATTAATTCATCTTGGAGGGACAAAATGCCGTCTCTATTGCTGTTAGGAGGACTCTGCGATAACAAGTAATCATCAAAGTACAAAGAGGTGACGAGTGTCCAGCAATCCTTCCATCTAGTTGACAAAACACTTGTGGCCACGGCGTCTTTGGTTGGAAGATAGGAGAGTATGTGGCCGATTAGGCTGCTTGGCAAGCTGCTGCTCCTATCTTCTCTTGTCCTTTCCCTCTTTTTATGCCTTTTCATGGTTGAATTCTTCATGGTTTACGCTCTCTGCCTCTGGTTCTAACACCTTAAAGATACAATATATAGAGCTATTTAGGCGAGATTTTGGATTGATGTCAAGCGAAGGTATACTGTCGAGACATTATAAACAACTGAATAATTCTAAATGGCCAGAATTTTAGACAGGATTTTCATTTTAATGATTTTACCTTAAGCAGAAATTGGAGTTTGGATTCGATAATTAAGCTATATGCAAGACAAACGTAATTAATATATGGTAAGATGATCAATAACATGGTACATATTATAAGATCAACAGGCAAGTCTCTGTTACCCACTGCAACTAATGATGCAATCACAATTGTAAATAAACTGTTGGATTCAAGTTGATGGTAGCCAAGCTTCAAAGTCAGTCCCAAGCTCCGCAAACTTCGTGAAATTTCTCGATATCAAAAGTCAGGTTATCACAATTGTTTCAACAGTTTATTAACATACTGCCACCAACAATTTCATAATCAAGTTCCGATAAAAGAATTGCAGAGGAGGCAGGGCCGTCTCTAGGATTTCGGGGGCTCAAGGCGAATTCGACATTCGGGGCCCACTCAGTGGAAAATAGTAGTACATAACGAATACCACTTCCGTTTCTTCTCTATCACACTGGTTTGACTTTTGTCACTATTTACTCGGTCACTTTGATCCGGCGATTTGTGTAGCAAAGCTATGCAATTTTGTGATAATTTTTTCATAGTGCTGTAGAATTGAAGTTGCTCCGGTGAAAAAACATCAAAAAATCACATCAATTTGCTATCCAAATCTCCCGGTCAAAGTGACCCAGATACGAGTCAAAAAGTCAAACCGATGTGATAGAAAAAAAAAAAGGAGGTAGTACAACAAAATAGAAATACAGAATTGTAAGAAGAAGTTGTAAAATATTATGAACCTGCATCAACAGATCGACTTCTCATCCAGTCGAATCTTGACTTAGAAGGCTATAATAAATGCCCGCACACACACCAATTGTAGCCGGACAACTAGTCTGTTTCGGACTCCGAGTAATTCGATTTCAATTCTGATTTTCGTAAAACAGATAGAACACCAAATCTTGGACTCCTATTTGTAAACAAACTTGTTCTGATTGAGGTTCCATATGGTGAGTCACTGATTTGAATCAATCTGGTAAATCGTTGACATAAAATAGGGGACAGAGAAGGAGATTGGAGAGACTGAAAGAACAAAAATTTAGGAGTGGACTTGAGACTTAGTGGCCGGGAGAGAAGCAAAACTGAAAGATTAACGGCGAAAAATCCGATTGACAAAGCATCTCCATCTCCTCCATATCACCGATTCACGCGGTATTTTCACGCAGAAGATAATGTGTCCAGATTTTCACCAAAATAAAATATTAACACATAATATTTTATATAAGCATTTACCATAATACCCCTGCTATTTGAAGAATTGGGGCCCTTTCATTTTGGGGGCCCGGTTTGCCTTATGAAAAGGACGGGCCTGAGAGGAGGAGGACTGGAGGGGGATTGGAGGAAGAGGAAGAAAGAAGAGCTTGAGATTTGAGAAAAACTGTCTAGGGTATACCTGCTAATCGCTCGCCAGAGATGCAGGAACGGAGCAGGGAGGCCAGAGGGGCGGTGGTGATCAGGCGACGCCGAGGTGAGGTGGACTGCGGAGGCGACGTCGTTGTGCGTCGTCTCTTCTTCTTCTTCTTCTTCACAGAATATTGCACAAAACTTTTTTTATGAAAAATATAAAGAAGTTGTGTAAAATTAGAAGTCCAATAGGTATCATCTTATCCAAACTACAAAATCGGTAAACACACATGGCGATGAACTTATTGTCTGAATAATAATGTAATCTATATTTTTACATAAACATAGTAAACTATTGTCTGAATCATAATGTAAACTATTATCTGAATTTTACAACACTAACGTTATCAAAACATGAAATTTTTCTAATCAAATCAAAAATAATAATGCAAACACATAACTAACAAATTTTCCTAATTTTTAGATAACCTTATTGGGGTATAGTTATCGATTTCCTGCTAACTAATATGCAAACCGTCAATTTAATCTATATTTTACATAAAAGTTACCTATCAGTACCGGAGATATATATGCTCTAATAAATAACAGGTTTTTTATGTCTTTTTGAAAAGTTATTAGGGGCATTCGTGTATATTAAATAGAGGTGTATTTTTTTGTCCCTAAAGAAGCTCTTATTAAAAGGGTCACAGTTAAAAAATATAAAAAAATAAAAACATTTGAAAATCCAAGTGTCTTTGAAAAATTTGGGGGGGGGGGGGGGGGGGGGGGGGGGACACGTGACCCGTGCCCCTTCTAAGCTCCGCCCCTGTTGATGCTTAAACATTCTAATACTGTATACATAGTTGCGTCTGGCATTTGAAATTCGTGTTTCTTATCGCTTGAACTGACCGCATTTTGTTGGTACTGTAATATATTAAACCTACACTTATTCAAACTGTATACTACCAGACTTGTAGGTGTATATTCTTTTTCTTGGGAAGGAAAGGCGCATATACTATGCGTATGTAATGTACTATGTCTGTTTCTTCTCTTTCAATGGCGGTTAATTTTTTTATCCGTAACTGTGTCATTTTGACTCGGTGATTTGAATAGGAAAACGATGTAATTTTTTAGTAATTTTGTCATAGTCTAGTAGAGTAAAGTTTACTCTACAAGATCATGCATACATTATCAAATTTGTATTTCGTTTTGCTAATCAAATCACCGGGTCAAAGCGAGTCAGTAAATAGTGTCAAAATGTAAAGGAAGCTGAAAGAGAAGAACCAGATATAGTGTTTAGGAGTATTAAAGAAGACTGATGACTTGTGTATCACGTTATTTATGTTTCCCTTTTTACTTTTGACATATTTCTTTTTAGCACTTTGCTCCGGTAAGTAACACATGTGATGGAAGTGTGACAGAGAGTTGCTTTGTGGCTTTTCTCATCGCAGTGCTTAATCATTATTGACCATGTCCTGCACATATATATGGTACTGGTATTGTGGTGAATTTGTTGATGCTTTTTTCTAGTCCCAGTGGTACTTCTAATCTTTTGGAGCCAGGCCACCACTAGTACTTGATGACCACCTTCTGTCCGTGATCGATGTCCACCTCTCTCTACTAGTAGTACTACCTCCGTTTCATCTGTTTCGTTTGCATTTGACTTTTTAACCCATAACTGAGTGACATTGACTTGGTGATTTGGCTACCAAAATTATGTAATTTTTTAATAATTTTTTCATGGTATTAAACTTTCCTCTATAACACCATGCAAAGATTATCAAATTCTTGTATCGTATTGCTAATCAAATCACCGGATAAAATTAACCCAGTGAATAGTGACAAAAAGTGAAGTAGGCTGAAAAACGCGAAACAGAGATAGTACTTACGCGGGTTTACAACACCGTCTAACTTAGGAGATTATGTCTACCACCTTTGAGATTTAAGTATTTTAATTCGGTGGTACATTAGTCGGTGACAGAACAAGAAAACTAAAATCCGGGACTGACTTAAGAATTAGTACAAAATAATGGGCCACTGATCTATGTTTAACTGTAGGTGGGACACTTACTTAATTGTACCAAGGGCACAATTAAAACTTTTGCCTAAAAACAGGGGTATAGGGGTTGTTCCTCCAAACTGGGGACACACTCCATCTCGGCCCCTGACTAAAACCACCAGAATCAGACAGAAATTACATTGTTTTTTTTCTAAAAGTATCATTACAAAAAATGAACTCAATCCACAATCCAGGTAATTTGATAAGTATTCGTATCAATATTTATCTATTTATTTATTTATTAGTATTACTTATGTTATTAGGTTAATTAATAATCCAGGCTTGGCCCGTTAAGTCTAGAGTTAGGGTAGGTCGGTTTATTAATCTATTTAAGTTCTTATAATCCTCTATCATTATTCAAGCAATAAACAAATCAGTCTCTCTTTTTATCTCTATTATATTTATCGTGTGTGTGGGGTTAAAAAAAAATCATTGTGTGTGCCCGATTGTTATCCAGAGGATAACGTAATTGCATATTTAATAAAAAGTTTTTTTATTAAAAATCATAAATAATAGGGGGTAGAATTGCGATTTTAAAAATCCCCTCTCGTGTTTATTTTACCATTTCAATCCCACTCACGTTTAGTTTAGTCAAACTTCAGACGAATGCTCCAAGTGCATTTTGAGAACATTTTTTTAGGGTAAAAGACAAAAATCACCCCTTGAGTATGGAGTATATACAAAAAAACCCCTCTTGTTCGGGAATATACAAAGATCACTCCTGTCGAGATAAAAACCACCCCTGTCAGTGGATGGACGTTAGACGAAAAACACCCTTCTGTTACAATCAGTAAGTATGGGGGTGCAACTTGTCCTTTTTATGACCATTTTGCCCCTACCTGTATTTTTTATTTTATTTTGGTCATGTTCTTGGTGTCCGTGACCATCACCTCCACCTCCACCACCGCCGATTCACCACCAACACCCACCACCAACACAAACACCCATACTTCCGCAATTCAAAACAAACTCATGTCCACCATTCCATTCACCACTGCCCACAACTCACAGTGACCATCAACACAACCACAACAAAACAACCTCCACCACCGTCACCATCGATCCACACCTGGAACACCACCATCACAAAAGCCCAAACTTCCTCCATTACACTACTCAAACTAACAACCATTACACCAAAACCACCACCAAAACCAAAACCAAAACCACAACAACCATTACACCAAAACCACCACCACCAACAACAACAACAACACACCACCACCACCACGCAACCAACACTACCAGAAACACCACCACCACCACCACAAAGAAACACATAGCAGAAGGAGAAGAAGAAATAATGAAGAAATGACAGATTTACAGACCAAAAAATCGAAAAAAATAAGAAAGAAAAAATATCTTCTTAAATACCCAAATTCATCGGCTTTCGAATCGGAACCGAAAACCCCTCCTCTCTCGCCCCTTTCTCGTCTTGTCCCACCTGATGAAACCAGAATTCAATTTAGGGACTGAATTCTTCGAAGACGCCGATGATGCACAGAGACGGAAAAGTGTCCCCAAATCGACGATGATGCAGAGACAGGGGTGGAATCGAAATGGTCGACCCACTATCTGTGAAGGTCGCCGGATCTAGAGAAAGAGAGAACGGAGCTGATGGTGGGTTTGAACCTCCGACAAGAGACAACCAGTGTTCTTCGACCATCGACGGCGCCGGACCCAGAAACCATGGGACCAACGCCACTTACCTCAGCTCCAAATGCTCCCCCCCCACCTCAGGGCCAACTCCGTCAAGGACATCGCCGCTCCGGTCCTCTGCGTCGACGACGGGGAAGGCGTCTCCGAAAATTACGGAACCGATCGGGAGATTCATCTGAACAGATCCAAAAATGGGTCCGGTCAATTTTTTGGTTTGTTGGTTTGAATGGTCACCACCGTTCGGCAAGGGGACGGGGAGGGAGGGAGAGAGAGAGGGGGGGGGGGAGAGGTGGGAAGGAGATGGAGGTCGTGGAGCTCGCAGAGGGACGTGAAGGAAAGAGAGAAAGAGAGAGTTGGGAAGGAAGGGAGGCGTCTAGGGTTAGTGAGGGAGAGAAGGATAAAAAGCTATTTATAACGCGGCATTTTTTTCCAATGTGAGGGTAATTATGTCTTTTTACCCTTCCGTTAGTGTGTCATCAACAACTAACTCTGACAGGGGTGGTCTTTGTATATCCCCGAACACGAGGGGTTTTTTTATATACCCCATACTCAAGGGGTGGTTTTTGTCTTTTACCCTTTTTTTATGACAGTTTGAAGACATATTAATATGTGTTTTCATAATCTACCAATTATTTAATTTTTAGAACTTCAAATTCTTTCACTTTGTTTCCGAGATGTGTTATAGTGATTTTGAGTTAGTTTTTGCACTCGTTTTATTTTAACGTGAGTTTTGAAATTTTCAGTTATCACCCAATAAAATCTGCGTTTTAGGTACAACTAGCATATTGGGCACACGCGATGCGTGTGCAACTTCCAATTCAATGATAAATACACGTGAGATTGTTTGATTGAATATATACGATGTTTAGGTCAATCAATAATACAGTAAACCACATGCCATTGCTTCTCAATTGATTGATTGCTTTCTCCGAAAATAAAACTATTAGAAACTATTTGGAATGTTGTACCATTTCCATTGCACTGTGTAAGGTTCTGATGAGTTGTGGATCAACATGAGAAACTTGTATGTAGATAACTTTTGTAACTGATTCACCGTGCCAACAAAAACTGAACCACTTTGCATGATATGAACAAATCATCCAAACCAAATCCTGAAAGTATACATCAGTAGCAACTTAAGAACAATATAGTAAACAACAAAAACATGAATATTGAGGGAAGTCTCACACTCACTTTTCACAAGCCCGTCAATATGTCCTGAGTTGTAGCCTGTGAATCTTTTATAAGAATAGAGGGAGTAATGGAGACGAAGTGTGATAGCCAACGTGGGTAAGTGGGTGATGAACATGGGGGATAAGTTTTCAGGAAGTGGGTTTCAGTGAAATTACAATTTTGTCCAAATATGACACTTAAATTGATAGAATTAATATTCTATAATTTCGGCTTATACTACACAGATTGTGATTTTCAGTTCAACTGAATATTTCGCCCAGATTGTTTGCAGTTAATTTTTCAGATTTTCAACCGATGCCAAACAAAGCCTAATCGTGGTGAACATCTGAAGTAACTCTTTTAGTCAACGGCATACAACTAGTTGAGATAAATGCGTCACCTACTAATCAAAGACAGTCCGGTTCCAAACAATTCGTAACTTCTAAAAGATGATACACGATATTAGTGAGAAGAGGAAATGAATCTGAGAGGATGAATACGAATGATTTCAAAGAAGACATGCCATAAAAAGTGAGTGGGTTAAAGATCCATTTTGTCTGAGTTTGTTGTGATAATGGACTCTCCTCAAAAGAATTGGAATATGAGTTGGAACCTTAGACCTGATGATAAAAAAGAGAAAGCCAGAGAATCATCGATCAGTTGGAAATCTAGTAGTAGTACTACTATATTACTCGAGGGTTACTTCCTGTGCACTCAACTTATCCATACATTACATACATACACACATACATACATACATGACCATCTACTTCAAAGGGAAGAAACGAAAAAAAGCATGGCATAGGGGCATGCGTAATGTTTTGTTCATGGTGAATACCTTACCTACATTCTTTCTATAATATTGCCACTGTGTGTGTTTGTTAACACCAAACCAAACTCACAAGTTCGTTACACCACCAAACAAACACGTCCTTATCAGTCATATACACGTATACCACTATACATACATTCATTTCATACATAAAGAAAACAGGTGAATTTACCTTTCACCCCCTCATTTATGACACATATTCCCTTACACTCCATTATGTTTCATTATCTTCACCTACACCCCTTCAGCGTCCCAGATTTGATGTCACGTATGCCCATCTATCTAATTCCACCAGTTTCCATCGGTCCATCATGTTCCTTTCTTGGCCGAACTCCAATTCCTCACGGTATGTTGGTTTGGAATTAAAGTTTAAGATTATCGAATTTTTTTTAAAAAGATTAAAGAGTCTAGTTAAGAGGGTACTATAAGAGGGTTATTTCAGAGCCAATAATGTTTCCTTGGTGGAGGTGGTGGAGCGTTTGAGAGAGAGACCTACTGACGATGAGAGACAGAGACGGAAGTCTGGTGGTGGTGACAGAAATGGGGTAATGTTGTCATTTTTATATGGTTGTGGTTACAGTAAACATTTAAACTATTACGGTAGCCTACATTAGTTAGAAGGGATGTTAATAAAGATACTGAAACAAGAGTAGTGTGAGGGGTCAGAACTGTAGAAGTGAAAGTGAAATTTACCTTACGAATATCTAACCATCTAACCACTATTTATTAGTCATACTCCTAGTAATAACTAATTAATACGGTATGATATGATCATGTGGAAATATTTACAAATAATCCTCATACTTTAACTAATTTGCCTGGCACTGCAGTGAACTCTTTCTAGAACAAGCAACACAAGTAAATGCACCATTGTGATGTTGGTACATTAATGCTTTCAACAACCTGTGAGAAAATTTCACCAAACGTGTAGTAGACCGAAACAGTTCCATTCTCACCACACACATATTCTCAAATTTATGTAATATGTAGAAAATCAAAAACTCTGACTCCCACATATTATGAGACTGCTATGAATCGAAAAGCATCATATGTTTTATTTTTACAACCATTTTGATTCCAAAATTATGTTCTTTTTATAGGATGATGGCAAGCCATTAAGGCTGAAAATCTTGAACTCATTGATGAGGACCCTATGCTGGATTTGGGGTGCAAAATAAAGGGAGCAAATGGGACATTTTTGTAGATCTCAGAGACCTCCAGGGTAGTTCTATAATTTCAGAAATAGCAAGGTTGTTTGTGTTAAAATAAGTTTTTGCACTCTGTATTTATTTCCGTTCGTGAACTGAGAGAGAGAGAGTGTTCTGACTCGCTCCGAGTCATAATTTCGAATCACGAGCATTTCCATGTGATGTGAAAGCGTTCCAATTCAAAAGCCTCTTCAAACACGCTCTGAATCACTGTTTCATCCACACACTCGCTCTCTAGCTGTTCAATTGCGGCGTCGTTTCGTTAGCATTGCTGATCGGCGGCCTGTTATGGTTATTTCCCGGCGCCGGCAGCCGCAATCCCGCCGGAGCTCCGGAATCGAGACTTAAAAACGAGGAGATGTTCAAGTCGGCGCGGTGGAGGAGCGACCGGAACAAAATCAAAGCCGTTTTCAGATTACAATTCCATCTCACTCAGGTACTAATCTCTTCTTATGTCCTCTATTACTACTTTTACCACTATTTACTGGGTCATTTTGATTCGATGATTTGGATGGTAATATGATGTAATTTTTAGATAATGTTTTTAATGATGTAGAATAAAAGTTGCTATATAACACGGTGATAAGTTTATAAAATAATAGCATAATTTGGCGATTCAAATCACCCGGTCAAAGTGAACTATATACGAGTCAAAATGTCAAGATGGCGAGAAAGAAAATAAACAGAGTGGAATGATGAATTTTGAAATCAGTAGAAGCAATTAGTGGTATGGAGCTAGTTTTGTTTTTGTTGTCCAACACAATAATTAGTTTATTTTTCCCTCATGGTGTCGAGAGGGGTGGCCCGTGGGCAAAACTAGCCCGGCCCGGCCCCCTCCCACCCTCGGACCCAGCCCGGCCTCCAAACCGGTCCGGGTCGCATTTAGCCCCCAGCGGCCCGGTTCGGGCCGACTCACCTTCCAATTAGCTATGTTTTTAATTATTTTGAACTTTTTAATCCGGACTGGTCCTGCCCCCTCCCGGCCCCGTACCCAAGGGCTTTTAGCCCCAGGGGCGGAGCTAGAAAATAATAAGTACTGGGGCACGCACAAAAGTAAATAATAAGTACTGGGGCACGCACGAGGGCTCGCCAGAGTGTGATTTGTTTGAGGATAGATGACATAAAAGTAAATATTAAAATAGTGGTAGGGTCAGTAGGGGTCATGCTCACGGTGGCAATAGGGCCGGCCCGCAGGCAAAACCGACCCAGCCCGGCCCCCAAACCACCAACCCTGACCAGACCGGCCCCCTACTACCCTAGCCCCCAGCCCGGCCTCGAATCCTGTCCGGGTCGCATTATCCCCCAGTTGCCCAGCCAGTCCCCTCCACTTGACAGCCCTCTGCGGATCAGCCCGGCCCCCTCTGGTCCTGCTCCCCCCCCCCCCCCCCTCCAAAAAAAAAACACTCCGATTGACCATTTTAATCTGGATCTGCCCAGCCCCCTCCCAGCCTGGCCCCATGCCAGCCCGGACCGGCCCTTTAACACCATGAGGTCATGCTGTGATGGAGGAACCCACCATTGAGGGGAGTCTAACCCTGTTCAAGCACTTTTTGTTATTTTCTTCCACCCATTTGTACTTTGGGCACTGCGATGCCTATTGAAGTGCCCACGGGCAGTTCTTGCCCAGTTGCTTAATTGATTGGTGAACACTTGAATAGTTGATTGTACAATTTTGGGCTACATTGATTACATTTACATAGGTGGACATGCTCTCATGCTCGATTGAGGAATTAATAATGCTGTTTGAAGTCATACTATTGAAGTATTCATTGTGATAAATCAATGCTTTCCATTTTCATCTACATGTTTTTTTTTCACTTACCAGAGAATGTTTGCCTTACTTGTTACTATTTTTCAGGTGGTTCATGTTGGAGGAGATCCATTAGTGATATCTCTTATCCCTTCTGATGTAGGAAAGCCGACAGCGAGATTAGAAAAATCAGTGGTTCGAGATGGAAGCTGTTACTGGGAGAATCCTTTATACGAAACCGTAAAATTCTCTCTTGATCCAAAGACAGGGAAGATTCTCGAGAAGATCTACAAGTTTGTCATATCATCTGATGTAATGCTCAAAACACAACATGTTCTCTCTTTCACAACATAGTGATTTGTGTTTTCATGTTCCTTTTCTTGGTTTCTGCAGGGGTCAACAAAAGCTGGTCTTGTTGGAGAAGCTTCAGTTGATCTTGCAAGCTACACTGAATCCTTTAAGCTTTGTTCTGTGTCTCTTCCTTTGAAAAATGCATGTGATGGTGTTGCTTTACATGTTAGTTCTTTATCTTTATCCCTCTTCTTGCCTCCTTAGTTTAATAATCTGTAGGTGTAGCTGTAAATCCTTTTTAGTTCTGGTGATTCATCGCATGTGTTATTATGCTCAACAGGTTTCAATCCAGAGGATGAAGGAAAATGTTGATCTTAGGTAACATGGATTTTAGGCGATTTTGGTTGTATTTTGAAATTTAGGGCAATCCCTGGATGAAAAGTTCTGACTATTTTCTGATATATCACAGCGAGCACGAGGAGAGTGAACTTGTGAAGAATGTGCTCAAGGATAGAAGCTTGAGGGCGCAATTAAGCTTTGGGGACGCAGATGAAAGCGCAGAATCTGTCAAGGTAAGGCTTATCAAACACAGCTTACTAACCTTTATGGAGTATGATTTAAGTCATTCCTTGCCCTAAGTTACCAGTTCACCACCCACATTGTTTCCCTAAACCAAGAACTTCTCCAAACAACACCAAGGCTATAACTTTTGTGATCAGCCACAGAAGCTTTGCAAGATATTATTATTATTATTATTATTATTATTATTATTATTATTATTATTATTATTATTATTATTATTATTATTATTATTATTATTATTATTATTATTATTATTATTATTATGTGGAGAACCACCCAGAATCCTAGATTCTAGGTGTCAAGGGGGGGGGGGGGGGGGGCGGCACATGCTTGAAACCGGCCCCTTCAACACTCAAACCGGCCCAGCCCCTGTAGTCTCCAGCCCAGCCCCCACCGGGCCGGTTCGTTTCCCTAAATGGTACCGTTTAATATATTGATAACCAGGCCCACCCGGCCCCCTCAACCCCTAACCCCACGGGTTTAGTGCCCGGTACCGGTGGGGGTCAAGTTTCCCAACCCTCTACCCGACCCGGCCCGGACCCTCTTCACCTCAACAAGGCCCTAGCCCGGCTCCCTCTCTCACAGCCCCCCTCCAACCCGGCCCGCTGATACCTTGAGCCTAGATACTTACTTTAAGTATTTCGATCTTTGCTAGACAGTTTTATCTCCAAATCCAGAAATTTGGCTGCAAAAAATTTCTCATTCTCCTTGTGCATTAATGTATGGTAGCAAAATGCGATTAATTAGAAAAACTGTTGAATGCATGTCTGTTTTTTATAGTTAGCTGAGCTTCACATACATGAAAGAAAATTCGGATATTTGGAATGATGTGTTTAGCACTATGTCTTGTACTTCTGTTATGGCTTTCAGGATGAGCCTTTCAGAGAGGAAGATGCAGAGATGGTATTAAATGGCAACCACCAAGAATCTAGCATATCTGATCTCACGTTATCAAGTTCCGCGAGCAGCTCTGAACTAGATACCCCTAGGGAATATGTACTCAATCCTGAAGAAGATTCCAGAAGTGTGATTGAAAAGCTCCAAACTGAACTTGCTGATTTATCTAGGCAAGCTGAAATGTCATGTTTGGAACTACAAACCCTTCGAAAGCAAATTGTGAAGGAGACGAAAAAAGGGCACGATCTATCCAGAGAATTTACCAATCTGAAAGTAGAGAGAGATGTACTCAAGGAAGAATGCGAGAGACTCAGAGCGTCCCAAAGGCATAAAGATGGCTCAAAAGTTAGAAATCAGTTTCAGGATACACGTACTCTTGTTGAAGAACTCAGACAGGAACTGAGCTATGAGAAGGACCTGAATGCTAATCTCAGGTTACAGCTTCAGAAGACGCAGGATTCGAACTCAGAATTGATTCTTGCAGTGAATGACCTTGATGAACTGTTGGAGCAGAAGAATAAGGAAATATCTAATGTTTCCAACATATCAAAAGAGGAGAATGCTGAAATGGAAGAGGCGTCCAAGCTTGAGAAAAAGGTCAATGACCTTTTAAGTGAATTGGAGATCATGAGACGAGAGAAGGATGAGTTAGAGGCTTACGCTGAGCAACTCGCCCTTGATTATGAGATCTTAAAGCAAGAAAATAATGATCTTTCATATAAGCTAGAGCAAAGTGATCTGCAAGAACACCTGAAGATGCAATATGACTGTAACTGTTCGTCTTCTTTCGATACCATCTATGAACTCGAAAACCACATCGAGGAATTGGAGAGTAAGCTCACAAAACAGTCTCAGGAATTATTGGAATCCGTGTCCACCATAGCTCAACTCGAAACAGATGTCAAGAATTTGGAATTTGAACTAGAAGAGCGATCGCGTGGATTTGAAGCTGACCTTGAGATGATCACAAGTGAGAAAGTCAAACAAGAGCAGAGAGCCATAAAAGCTGAGGAAACATTGAGGAAGATGCGGTGGCAGAGTGGTAACGCTGCGAAGAAGCTTCAAGATGATTTCCAGTGGCTTTCAGTTCAAATGGAATCCACTTTTAAAGCAAACGAGAAGGTGGCTTCAAGGGCAATGTCAGAAGCCAGCGAGCTTCGGCTACAAAAGCTTCAATTAGAAGAGATGGTTAATAAAGCTAAGGAGGAACTACAAGTGGTCAAGGATCAATATGAATCAAAGTTGCACAATCTTAGCAGTGAAATGAGAGAAATGTCCAAGCAGCTAGAGAATGGAAAGAAGCACGAAGAAGAAAAGCATAGGAAACTCTCGGAGGAAATACTATCGCTGAGATCACATATCCAGAAGCTTGAGGAAGAGAAAAGTGAACTTTTGGTTGTGGGACAAGAGAAGGAAGCTTTGAAAAATCAGTTGAAGGAAAGTGAAACATTGCTGCAGAGAGGTGACAATGAGAGAACTGAGATGGAAAATGTGATTTCTCTGTTGAGGAAGAAAGCAAAGAAGTCAATGGAGGAGCTTCATAGCTTGAGGATTGTGAAGGATGAAAAGGAAGCTGTCATTGGTAAGCTGAAGCTGGATTTGGAGAATGTCACTGAACTGAAGGAATCACTGGCCAAGGAAGAGTTAGAGAAAGAGCACTTGAGAGATCAAGTGAATCAGCTCAATGGTGACCTAAAGAAGAAGGGTGAGGCCATCTTCGGTTTAGAGAAGAAGCTCAAGGATGCTATCGCCAGGTCTACAACCACTAGAACGAACTCGAGGAACAGTAAATCTTCTTCTCCTCAAGAAACCAAGGAGACTGCTAGTTTGAAGGAAAAAATTAAGCTGCTTGAGGTAAATTTCGCAATTTCATAGGAGTAACTATTGCATTTTTACCTTATTACGTGTTCGTGAATGATTAAACTAGGTGTAGAAATTTAACTTATTACGTGTGCAGATCTAGGCCTAGCGGGTGGTACGCCGTTCTCCTTGGGCGTGGTTAGTGTTTCTGTGACAATCGTAGATCCTCGTGTCAATTGGGCGGAGCGGGCTGGACCGAGTTATGGTGGGTTAGGGAGGGGAGGGCGCTGGAGAAGGCTACGGAACTAGTAGGGCCCGGGCCGGGTTTAGAAATACTAGCCCGGGCCGGGCCCGGCTCGAAACCCCCGTATTTTAGGGGGAGGGGGCTGCCCAGGGTAAAAATAATATAATATATATATATATATAAGTTATATATATTATACTAGTATTGTTTTTTTTTTCAAAATTTGGGGGGCAAAATGGTCAATTTGGTAGAGGAAGGGTAGCGAGTTTTGAAGGGGGCGGGGCAGGGCGGTTCGTACATGGGGAAATTCTACCCTGGCCGATCCTGTTCCTAGTGGAGAGGTTGGGGCCAAGCTGGGTTACAGAGGAGGAGGGGGTCGGTTAGGGGCGGGTTTAGGGGGTATGGGGCGGGTTGGCCGGTTTTGACCATGGGCCGACCGGCTGACACCAGATCACAGAAGTCCGTATATCTCTTTTTGATGACGTGGGTTGGAACTGCAGCCGCTAACTTTGGGGTATGCACGGGGTAAACCGCCACTCTAGTCGAATAACCTGCAAACCACACCAAGAAGTAAACCAGACTGAGAAAACCGAATTGACTAGCACACAATTGAGAAAACCTATAGGCAGGCCTTGGTTCCCCCAAATCTGGCAAACACTTATAACTAAGAGTTAAACACGCATGCCCGACCAACTCAAAAGTAGAGGAGTCCCCATAATTTTAACAGTCCCCAAAGGAAGTCATGCTGCTCTAATCTTGGGAGTTTCAGACTTAAAGCTTCACTCAGAATATTATATCTATTAGTAACTTCTCTGGTTCTGAGAACTTCATAGTTGTGGTTAATTTGTGGTAACAAAGGTTGAATGTTTTTCATCATCAGGGTCAGATAAAGATGAAGGAAGCTGCTCTTGAAACCTCAACTATTGCATATTCTGAGAAGGAGAAAGATCTCATGAGTAAAATGGAATTGTTAGAGAAAAGATTTGAAGAACTTAAACATAACCAATACGAGGTGGATATTTCTGGAGAGCGAAAGAAACTTGGGGAGTTATTGAACGAAATAGCACTTCTGAAGGCGAGGAACGAATCAATGGAAGTTGAACTGAAAGAAATGCAAGAGAGATATTCGGAGATGAGCCTGAAGTTTGCAGAGGTTGAAGGAGAAAGGCAAGAACTCATTATGAGAGTACGCAACCTTCAGATCGCGAAAAAGAGCTAGTAGTAAGTATTGTCTCTAAGAAATAGGCTCTACCCAGAAAAAAAAATATAGGAATTTATACTATTATACGGAGTATTTGTATATCTGTAATCGTTTTCTTTTCCTTCATTATAGTTTTATTTCCACCATTCTATTTAAATTAAAATCTAGTTTCCTTTGGGCTTCATATCCAATGTCTGTTTACTAACAGCAGTGTAGTGCATGTCTCTTTCCATTATCAAATTCCAATTGTTAATGTATTCTGCGAAACTGTCAATTATCTAAAATGTGTGGCCTATAATGTAAAATGTACAAAGATTATGAGATATCCTGTAATTTCTTTTTTAATTTTGTGAAGTTTTTGGGCCACAAGATTAGTGTTATGAAGTTTATGGGTCATATTATAATAAATATAGTTATAAAATGTCTCTTCTTTTAGAAGCTTTGCTTATCGTGGTATCCCTGGGAGGTGTGAGACTAAGAAAACCTGGGGTATAGTATCCCTACAATTTTTGCAAATGACCAATTAAATCCCTAGTGAATCCAAGAATTATTGACTTTTATGGGATTCGAACATGAGACCTCAAAAGAAGCAAACCCTTAAATCACCCACTAAATCAACACTTTGGAATAAAAATGTCTCTTTCAAAAGCATACAACTATGTATTTTCTTCTCTTCAACAAGCTTAAATCTAGTCTCAAATTTAGATCATTAGCACATGCATGGCACTTCAACCAAGTTTTCACTAATCCGGCTCGTGAGCGGCTCGGCTTTTTTTGCAGCCATATATTAGTAGTTGAAGCTCAACTTTGTGCACGTATGTTGAAGTTGAACCCAAATACTTGCAACCAAGGACGGTCAAATGTGTTGACATGTTGATTCAATTGTACTAGTTTGTCACAACTCGGTTGCAACGAGTCTTATAGACTATTTATTGTCTTTAACATGTTTGTTAAATGGTACTAGTCTGTCACAACTCACATGATGTGATGTTGCGAAGAGTTTGATAAATAATTTATTGTCTTTAACATATTGCCCAATGATACTAATGTATCACCAGTTCCCCACTCACAGTACTATTCTGAAGATTAACTTATATAGTTATTTTAAGTAGGTGACATATTTCTATTCCTTTAGCTGTGTTATCAATTCGGTGTGAAGTCCCTATCAATTTTGGGCACTTGGGTTTATGAGTTTGTTATGTGAGACAGTGCCAATTGAGACCATTTAGCTTTCTTTATATCAGTCTGTCATGATCATTTTTTGCGTAATGCAACATACTATCAAAGTTGCATTCTAATTAATTTGTAGTACCTTGTAAATGTCTTGCCGTTAAATTCACTCACTCTAGTGTCATAAAATTGACCTTTTTTCTTTCTTCCTTATTGTTGCACCAATCTCACTTCCCTCTTTATTTTCGCATAAGAACGAGTTTGTACTTTGAGTTGTGAGTTCCTCGTAGAAGGAGCGGAGACAAGAATGTAGATGGTGTGTAGCTATGTAGTTTCAGTAGAAAAAATTTGATAAATTGAATTTGAAATTGAAAATCTATTTTGCTTTCCCTAAAAAAAAAAAAAAAAAAAAAAGGAAAATCTATTTTGCTCCCGTGCTTCTCGTGCTTTAGCCTTGCCTGGTTTAGTGGTCTTTTGTTTTGCTATAAACTTTGATCGTTTTAATGCTTTGATGGTTGTATGAAAAACCATGGACCAGTCTAAGTCTAGGATTCAGTACGGATAAATGCATGGCTTAATATCTTCTTCATAAGATCATATGGTGTTTTATTTCTCAGAAAAGATAATCTGTGTTTTTATACATTGTACCATAATTTACCGACATACTATATTTCTTTTTTCTGGAATGTCCTGTTTTGACTTTTCTACCCATAACTGGATCACTTGGACTCGGTGATTTAGATAGCAAAACGATATATTTTTTTGAAAAAAACTTCATGGTGCTTTAGAATAAAGTTTACTCTACAAGACAATCCAGAAATTATCAAATATTTACGAAGTATGCTATTCTTAAAGAAACGGATGAATTATTTCTGTAGTAGTCATTTCATTAATATAGAAAATAGTACAAACAAATTCTGATCTGCGGCGAAATAAAATCATTTGTGAGGCAATCTAATATAAGTTAATCGGTGCAAATGTGTGCTAGCTCAGTGGTAGAGCGTTTGAAGTCTTGCATGAGGTCTCGAATTCAAACTCGGCATGATTTAATTCCGAAAGAAATTCGAGTTAATCGGTGTATCCTCAGTGGCTAAAAATGTCTCCAAATTAATTAAATCAGGATCCGGATATAGTTAACCGGATTCCGAATTTCGGCACTAATAATATAAGATTGCAAGAAATTTAAAATTAGATTAAGATTCGTCTCATAATCTTATAATCTACCTCGTTAAAACCAACCCGGTATCCTTAAAGAGATTTAATTTATTTATTGTGACAAACCTAACAAAGAGGACCAAATGCAGGAGGAGAGCCACTTGACAAATGCGAACACATGGTTTGGTCCGAAAAGAAAGGGCACGGGGTCCCCTCCCTCCCTCCCTCACCAAGTGCCACAATATGATCCCATCCACACAACCATAGATTTTATGTCTACAAAATTATTGTAAAAAATATATTGACATTGAACCAAACTAGTGTAGCATTCCGTTAATCTCTGTAAAAGAAACCAAAATTTTCGGATGGTGTTCAGCCTTGTAATCCAATAGTATACAATAATTTGTAACACCAAACGTTTTAAGGCGGACTCTGATACAGTTTATTAAAGGTCTCGAGTTCGAATCTTCCTGTTGACAATAGTACATTAGAATAGTAATTATGTGACTTTTTATGTACTTCAAGAAATATTTTAAGGCAAATCGTAGTCCGTACCATTCCATGTTCATCAATTGGCAATCCATGTTCATCCATTGGCTATCATTGTATAAATAATGCAAAGAAGTACAACATCCACCATATACCATCTTCAAAATGGGAATGCTTGATAAATGGAGTTGGGAAATAAAATAGGACACACCGACATTCTAATAAACTGATTTTAGTAATGGGAATTGTTATGTTGAAATACTCTCAGTGGGCCGGAGTGACGTAAATTACTTTTTTTTGAGAGAGACGTAAATCACTTTAGTAAAACCCAGAATAGGAACATCATGAGTAAAAGAGTTGTCATCCCAAAAGAATTGAACGTTCGTTCAAACATATGCATAACAATCTTGCAACCATCGCCTTCTATTCAACTGACTGAATTACAACAGAAAATTCTGCGAGAGCCAGATGAAACGCGAGACAGAAAGCCACAAGGACAACAAACAAAGCCACACACAGGGGCAGAGCTAGAGTATGGCATGATAAGACATGTGCCGCACCCTAATTTCCAAAATCAACACTATTACTGTTGTATTTTACAGAACTTTGCAGTTGTGCCCCAAGTAAATTATGAAAATGTCATACTTTTATTTAAAATGTACAATTGTGCTCCATTTGATTGGTGATAAAATATTTTACTGTAAGATTTTTTTTTCTTCTTATTTTGGTGTTTTGTTTGCAATTTGTCAAGTAATTATTTTACCAAGTAAAATGTTTTCACTCAAATAATGTAAAATGACTTACGTCTCTAAAATTTATATAAGTCATTTTCTGGAGAGTGAAGGAATGTGACAACAACACGTACTCACACTTCATCCACCAAGCACCACAATCGCCTCTACTAGCTGCTACTGTCGCGTTGTCCACCACCACCACCCATCACTGGCGTCACTACCGTCGCCGCCAACTGTCACCCCATCACCAAGAACCTTCACTGTTGTGGCCGTCCAAGCACTCTTGCCACCAGTCGCTGCTCCACAACTACCTCATGTTATTCCACGACCACAAAATGCCATAATTCCCCACAAGCGTCACGACTTGACTGTTACAATTTAATATATATATATATATATATATATTTATTTTTATTTTGTGAGTTAACCCACAACCTCAAATTCAACGAGCCAAACTCCTTTACACATAATCATTAACCATTGAACCAACTAGTTAACTATATATAGATTTTTGTCACAAAATCCAATGCAAAAAAAAAAAACAAAAAAAATAGTTAAGTGTCAATCAAGCACAAGAAAATGATCGTAGAGAAAATTATTCAAAAAAATTACGCATATAATATTTTTCTTTGTAAAATATTTGACCCCCAACCAAATAGAGCCATAATCGTATAACGGAAAAACAAAAAGAAATAAAAATATAGCATAAACCTAAGCTAATAGAGCATCAATCAATTGCCCAAATGCTAGAACGGGACCATCGAGCGATCTATGACATTTATTACTGTGGTCTTTAGTTGTGGTTTCTAAATAATCGTCTAAATTCATTTTCTTTGATGACGTGAAACTCCCAATCACTATTTTCTGGTACAGAATGAAATCTCGCTATAATGTGATAACTTACAAAGTACACAAAATTGTAAATTATTCTGAGCAAATATTAGCTGATAAATTCACAGTTGAAAATGTTAATATACATTCTCTACATACCTATAATTTTCAAACTAATTGATTAATCTAGAGTCTAGACCACAGATTGCAAACTACTTAAGCTTGCATGCCCGTTCCCAAAGGTTAAATTCAATTTTGTTCCTCCATGGAAACCCTTCTCATGAAGTATCCTAGCACCTTGCCTTTTGATTTGAGTAAACGAAATATGGGAGCCCATTATTTTAGCTAAAAGTTGGTACTTTCAAGGGACAATGGCTGGTAGGAGTATTTGATTTAGTAAAGCAAAAAATGGTCACAACTTGTCTTGTCTTTTTAGCCACTAGAATTTTCAAACATGTATTCACATATGATGAGTGATGTTAAAGTTGAAGCCAATTCATTCATTCACCCATAGTCTCATTATGGTCATATTTTAGTACTCTGAAATAAAGAAAGGCATTTCTTGGTGTAATCTATTTGCTTGGAAGCATTGTACATGATATTTATTTGGTCCAAATGACATTATTTGGACGATTAGGTAGGTCACTAACATTTCAAAACAAATTAATTCATTTATTAATTCTATGATGATGATGATGTTTGTGGGATATTTTGGCATAAAGTTTAAAAAGGTAGCTTTTGGGCTTTAAGTTGCCAATAGTCTCAAATATGGTTTTTAAGAATGACGGCTTTTTAAGTTTCAATTTAATTGTCATTCTTCACCTAGACATGGAGCCAAGGGGCATTAGTCCTTTACGCTGAATTATAATTGAACGGAACAATGCAACTATCTATTGTATGTGAATGACGTGTATAAATAAATTTTACGACATTAAGAATACTTTTGTCTAACGACAGTAAATGTCTTAGATTTATATTTTAATGCATATAATCAACCGAGGCGTAAAAGACTTAGTAACGAGCTTAATAAATAACCAATAATGAGCAGAAAAATTGTTCTCATAGTTGGTATTGACCGATTCAGGTAGTTACCCACTTAACTCATGTTTGCTTTCCACTAAAAAAACTTACGTGGAATAATACTAAACCAATTTGTGTTATTTTAAAATTTTAACTTTGACCTAATCAATTATAGCGCTTTTCAACGATGTAGTAGGTTCATTTACACTGGCATGTGAGAATGTTTCTGAGTTTTGATCTTCTATAATGCTGAAGAAGTCTAAGACAATTTAAGTAGAAGTTAGTAACGCAAATTTATAAAGTGGTTGTATGATCCCCAAGGTTTTAAGTTTTTTTTTTTTTTTTTTTTTTTTTTTTTTTTTTTTTTTTTATGTTGAAACAAGGTAATATGTTATTTGTAACATGGTTTTGGGTTGATTACATTGTGATAATTTTGGATAAGTTCATCCTGAAATACACAGGCTGTTAATATGTTTTTTTTTTTTTAAAGGTAACATGTTATTTGGAGCATGGTTTTGGGTTGATTAGATTGTGGTAATTTTGGATGAGTTCATCCATTCGTGAAATACACAGTGGTGCGTCAAAATTTACAAGCTTCATTTCTCTTTCAGCGACGATAGTGCTATTTTTTCTATAGCAATGCATTTTATTTTAAGAGAGTTCATAAATTGTACTTTCTTCGTTTATTCTTTTTTTCTATGCTTTGACTTTTTGATTCGTATCTTGGTTATTTTAACCGGGTGACCTGGATCGAAAACGATACAATTTTTTGATAATTGTGTCACCATGTTATAGAACAACTTTTACTCTACAACACCATAAAAAAATTGTCAAAAATGTTAGATCGTTTTGCTATCCAAATCACCGAGTCAAAGTGATCCTGCAAATAGTGACAAAAGTCAGCACGTAGAAAAAGAGAAGAAACTGATGAAGTAGTACGTATTCTAAATAACCATACTCAGAAAAAAAAAAAAGGCAAATTAGTGAAACGTTGACATTTTGCCACAAATGATAGATTGTTAGACCCATTTTGCATGAGATTCAGGGATCGAACATTTGCACTTACATATGTTATCTAATGTCTGTTCGATGATCTATAAACTTCGAAAGAATTATTCTTTGTCCGTCAGTCCAATGACGCAGCTTCAACACAAAAAACTTTGAAAGAATTATCATGGTCTCATAATTAGTACTTACAAGTATAAATTAAGGTGTGAAAACCACCTCACACCACTAATCACTCACTCAAATATCCTAATTTTGATTATGATAAATATTATAATCAAAACGCGCCAAGTCCAACAAATTTAATAATTTATCCTAACAAAACAATCGATCTTTATCCCACGAGAAGTTTCCTGCTACATTCGGAGCACCTCCTTATCGTTTTACTCCACACTCTCTCTCTACATCTGACAACGAACTCTCTCCGAATCATTGTTTTCTATTACTCGGTCGTCAACTCCAGTCGTCTTTCTCTCTGACTCCGTTTCACCGATTCACACCACAAGGGTTCGTTGCAGATTCATTGATTTCAACATAGAACAAGCTCTTCTTCAAGTTCTTGATAAAACCCACAATTCCCAATTGGGGTTTCCTTAATTCCCTTCCCTTTCTCGATTAAACCCCGTAACTCTCAACTGGGTAGTTCCCATTTTTCACTTCTTCAACTGGGTTTGTGTTCAATGAAGCTTTCTAGTTACTGGGTTTGAGTGATCACCACCTGTTTGATAATATTCCTCTGAGAAAGAAAAAATGAGTTTTCACTCTGGATGGTTCTGTTTGGCAGTCTTTCTTGTGACTTGTAATGTTGTTGCCACAGATGAAGGTAAAACTAGCCTTTCTATGTGAATTTATGTGAATTTTCTTGGATCTTGGTTTAGTGTGAATTTATGTGAATATTGAGTTTTTGTGTGCAGGGTATGCTCTTAATGCGTTTAAAGAAGCTATATATGATGACCCTTTCATGGCTTTGTCAAATTGGAACACACTAGATGAGGACCCTTGTAATTGGAATGGGGTTTCCTGTTCTATTGCCAGAGGTCATGTTGTGAAATTGTAAGATTTTGTTGGTTGATTTAATCTTTTGTTTATGATATATACACAACTACTACTATGTGTGAGCATGTGTTCAATTTAGTAGGTTTTTAATTGTTTGAGCTTTAATAATTAAAGTTTGGTCAGTTCATGAGACATTGATTGTGAGATTATGTTGTTTTGCAGAAACATTTCTGGGCTATCCTTGAAGGGCTTTGTTGCTCCAGAATTGGGTCAGCTATCTTCTTTACAGGAACTGTATGCTCTCTCTCTCTCTCTCTCTCTGTCTCTCTCTCTCTCTATTGAAACTGACACAATGTTACTCGACAGCATCTTGCATGGAAACAACTTGATTGGAACAATACCCAAAGAAATCGGGATGTTGAAGAACCTAAGGATCTTGGATTTGGGAAGTAATCAACTTACAGGACCGATACCTTCAGAGTTGGGAAATTTGAGGAGCCTCATAAAAATGTAAATGGAAATTTGATCTTGTGTCATGATTCCTCCTTTGGATATTATGTTCTACTTTGATTTCTGTTTTAACTTGCCGCGCTTTGCTGCAGAAACCTGCAGTCTAATTTGTTGACTGGGAAGCTTCCGGAGGAGCTTAGCAACTTGATATACCTCCAGGAACTTCGGCTGGATAGAAATAAGCTTGAAGGAGTACTTCCGGGAAAGAATTCTTCAGATAATTCATCCCGATTTGGTGGCAAGTAAGTGAAACTCGTACCTATCTGCTATTTTCTGGAAAAAAAATCGCTTGAGCTTGATTTCCATAGGCTAAATGATTACGTTCCGCGTCGCAGTATTAGTTGTTCTTTCAAGTTTCTTTTTCAAGTTTACGCTATCATGAGATCACATTTCCGAGTTGAAGAAACCTCCCAGATACATGGTACAAAACCAAGCACCAATAGAGCACAGTTCTAGCTGTAGAGGTTACTTTCCGTGGCAACTGAACTAAGTCAATGAACAATGCACCATGTAAGAAGGCCGAAGAATCTTAGCTGAACTGAGAATTTGGTTTTGGAAAATTACAATCTTCAAAAGTCTTGAAAGCATAGCAATTTTGTTAAGTTTTCATTGATCTCCTATGGTCAACGAACCTAGAGGCAGAGCTGATATTTTGGGATCCCACAGATTATAATGCAAACATTCAGCTAATACTCGAATTTATGAAGGAAAATTGGAGATGTATCTTTTGCTGTCTTCGACTCACAAACTCAGCTAATGCTCGGATTTAGGAAGGAAAATTGGAGATGTGTCTTTTGCTTTCTTCGACTCACAAATGAGAGGATAATGCAAACATATTAGATTAGGTTCTGAATGCATGTTGTTCAATGCACGTCTTTTCACTCTTCCCCCACTTGGTTTCTACCTGTGTGAAGAAACCTCAAGTCTTATTGAGGAATATCCACACACATTGTTCAAGGCATCAAGCACAAGGTGGACAATCTTAGGATTTATGCAAGGCACTGGACTATTTATTCATTAGACCCTTTTTATTTCATGGGATGCCTTCATTCAAGCATCTGAGGCTCCTCCATCGCTAATCCTAGAGGGGAAATCGTTGATATTGGAATACTTGTATCATTTCATGATTTTACAATTGGTACTTTACATTTATTTCATGTTTGCTCATATTTATTTGTTTGACTTTAGCTATGACAACTGCATTTCCTGTTTTTGAATTACTGACAACAAACGAGTACAAGAAATATATTGTGCATGATCCCTAAAGAAATAGTTAGTAATAGTTAGTTAACTATTTGTTTAGGGATTGAAGTGGCGTAGAAGTTGTTCAGATGGGAAAATGAAGTTACTTTATGATGATTGCAAAGTTTAATTTTTTGTAACCTCGGTTCTTTTCTTTTGCTATAGGTATGCCTCAAGTAAGAATGTTACCGGTTTCTGCCTTTTCTCTCAGTTAACCTATGCTGATTTCTCTCACAACCGCTTTGTTGGGGGCATACCCAAGTGCCTGGGATACCTTCCAATGTACGACTTCAACCTTTATTTTGCTGATTCCCCCTGTTTTCTCTGGCCGGTTTAAGATTCATGTTTTCATACAGGTCTAGCTTTCAAGGAAATTGCTTTCAGGACAAAGATCATGGGCAGCGTCCAACTGAAGAGTGTGGTATGCAACACTGCATTAATTTATTGTAATTTTACAACTATTGAACTGCCGAATATACACATACGTAGTTTGTTTAAGTTATAGGGTGCTGTGATAAATGCCATGCAGATAGGGGTTTTAGACTTTTAGTTATACCCGGGCTTGAGAGGCTGTAAGTGCAATCCCTTAGAGCATCTCTTACAGATGGACCAAATCACTGTCTTGGACCAAATTTGGTCCAAAACGTAAAAAATGGTGCTCCAACGGTGGAACAATTATTGGAGCGAAATTGGTCCAGCAAGGAGAGGACCAATTTGGAGACAGTCCTGTAGCAGGACCAACTATTTAAAAATTGAAGTTTAAGCAACTGTAAAAATTGAAGTTCATACAGTAAATCTCCAAACGGTAAAAAATCAAACATTTCTATTTAAATCAACTGACATAGGTTAAGTAGCATCACAAAAATCACCTTCAATCTCCAGATTCTTCATCACCTCCACCATTATATTTTAACACAAAAAAAATTTAAAAACACTATTTTAATATTTCTACTCAGATATTATTACGTCAATGAATAAAATATATACATATAGAATAGTGTATTTGTTAAATATAAAGTTAATTGTTAATGATAGATAAACAAAATTAATAAAATATTAGTCGAGGAACACATTTGGTCCTCATTGTTCGAGCAAAAACTGTGAAGTGGAGGACCAAATTTTGGTCCAGGACCAAATTTGGTCCAAAAGTACAAATATTTGCTCCTCCTCCTTGGAGATGCTCTTAATGGCTTTACCATAACTGGCAGCTTCATTTCATTTACTTTTTCTTCTCTCTTTTTGAAATAATGAAGGTGACTAAAGATCAATTTGTGTAGCTCAACTAGTAAATCCAGTTATCATGAGATTCATTAGTCGTATGCCCATCAGAACTATGTGTTTTGTGCAGGCACTGCTCCACCCTCCAAAGGCCATTCAGGTATCAACCTAAAACACCAGCCTGCTGTAGATGTAACTAAGCATCAATCATCATCGAAACCTGGCTGGGTTTTAGCATTGGAAGTGGTTACTGGAACCCTGGTGGGCGTTCTCATTCTTGTTGCCATCTTTACTGCTTTCCACCGATGCAAGAGCAAATCTTCCATAATTTTCCCGTGGATGAGATCCGCAAGTGACAAGAACCACAAGGGAATATACATAGGTAACGCTTATACTCCTACCTACTCTTAGATTGCACATCCTAGAACTTGCTTGTTCAAGTGCTTCGGCCTTTTGGCATAGCTTTGTACTTTTGGATACTTCGAGATAAGCTTTGGTGATTTCTGCAAAAAAAAGTATAAAAACAAGGAGTTATCTCTCGAGAAACATTTGGATCAAAACTTATTACGAGCTCAGAACACTTATCAAGCTGCCTATGTACTCTCAAATGTTATCGTCTTGCTAGTCTTTCATCAATGAATTTAGCTCGTGTGAAAATCTCCAAAGTCTAAAACTCCTGTCTTGGAAGCACCAGAACTATCAAGGTACTTGCGTTGGTCTGGAATTTAACCTGTTAACTCTGATTGTGTCTCTTTATCCAGATTCTGAAATCTTGAAGGGCGTACTGAGATATAGTAGACAAGAGATTGAAATAGCCTGCGAGGAGTTTAGTAACATTATTGGGTCCTCTTCAGACAGTATAGTATACAAGGGCAATCTCAAACGTGGACCAGAGATTGCTGCAATATCTTTTTGTATAACAGAGGAGCACTGGTCCGGCTATCTTGAGCTGTATTTTCAGAGAGAGGTAATGCATTTCTATACTGAGACATGGCTGTGAATTAATTTGCCTTTTAGACCACTTTTGGATCCTTGTTTCCGTAAATGGCGTTACATTGTGAAAAAGAATATGATGTTTTCATGCATTGAAATCACGAAAATGTGATCAAGTTTCTGCTAGTAAGAGTCGTCATGGTGTCAAGAGGGCCGGCCTGCGGGAAAAATCAGGCCATCCCGCCCCCGGACCGGCCCCTACTACCCTAGCCCCAGCCCGCCTCCCTACAAAGCACCCTGGCCCCGAAACCGGTTCGGGTCGCATTCCTCCCCCAAAATCCCGGCCGGCCCTGCCCCCTCCCCTCCAATATACCATTTCAATCCTGACCAGCCCGGCCCCGAACCCAAGGGCTTTTAGCCCCTAACCGGTCCAGATCACTTTCCTCCCCGCAAAAAACCGGCCCGGGCCCCTCCCCTCCCAGCCCTCCTCCAAGCCCGCCCCCCATTAGCCCGCCGCCATGCCAGCCCGGCCCCGCCCTTTGACACCATGAAACAGTTGTCTACTTGTGATATTCGATATGTCTTGTCTTAACTTGATCATAGATTTATGTAACCACCTGTTACTTAAAAATGTAAGTGCAGCTAGATCTTTCAAGACTTCTAATAAACTTGACTTCTTATATGTCTGGTTCAGGTGGCAGATTTAGCGAGGTTAAACCATGAGAATACAGGGAAGTTGCTGGGTTATTGCCGAGAAAGAGATCCTTTTACAAGGATGCTGGTTTTCGAGTATGCATCAAATGGCACTTTGCACGAACACCTCCATTGTAAGTGCTTAAAAGTGTTGGGTTACTGCATCGGGTTCCACTCATTCAAGTATGGTTATCAAACCAAACCTTTTATTTTGTTATTGCAGATGGAGAAGGGTGCCTGGTATCATGGACTCGGCGAATGAAAATTGTTCAGGGCATTGCTCGAGGATTAACATATCTTCACGAAGAACTTCATCCTCCATTTACCATATCCAAGTTGGATTCTAGTGCTGTGTACCTGACTGAAGATTTTTCTCCAAAGGTAACTCACAAGGCATGTAACTCATAAGTGTAGAAAATCCACGTTACCCTGAAAAGCAACTTATTGCATCATGACTTCAGATAGAAGTCATTAAGCATTGAATTGAACTTATACAATAAGAAAAACTCAAGTCTCTCCTTTAAAAACTAAAAATCACTTGAGCATTTTGCTTCTGAAGGACCCTACATGTTGGTGGGGGTACACCTAGACAAGTTTTATCTTCAAAGATTTCATCATCACAATATCTCAACATGTTGATCGCTTTAAAAAAGGATTGTCTTCCAGTTTACATGATCAATGTATCAACAAGTTGAAGCTTCTTGACAGGGATAATGCATTGAGGATGTTGTTAAGTTAAAAAGTAATTCAAGAGCTCTTAGCTGTCTCAAGTCATTGTTGAAAAGGCAGTTGAATCCAAATTTGTAATTCTATACCTAGCCAGAATTTGATGAAGATAACTTGAGAAGTGGAGATTATTAGGGCGTCGCAAATGCGCACACTTGGTCTGCTGTGTATATTTCCAGATGATAAGTACTTGAATTATTTTTGTGCAGTTGGTTGATTTTGAAAGTTGGATGTCGATTCTAGCAAGATCCCAGAAGAACTTGGGAGCTATCCGTAATGAAGGTGACATCTGCGTACTTCCTAATTCAATTGAGGCTCGCCATCTGGATGTTCAAGGGAACATCTACGCCTTTGGTGTACTCTTACTTGAAATAGTCAGTGGGAGACCGCCTAATAGCAAAGATAACGGTTGCTTGGTGGATTGGGTAAGAACTTAACCCCAAAAAAGCTTCGGACTTCTTCATTCTGAAGATTCTGTGACTGACCCGAAAAAATATGTATGATCTCTTGTGGTGCAGGCAAAAGATTTTCTTCAACAGCCAGAAGTGATGTCTCGCGTGGTAGATCCAGCATTGAAGCATTTCAAGTCTGATGAACTGCAAGCGATCTGTGAGGTAGTGATTCTATGCATCCATCCAGATCCTTCTAAACGGCCATCCATGAGAGAAGTGTTTGACACATTGTTGAGCAGAATTGACACTTCTGTGTCCGCGGAGCTTCAAGCAACTTCGTTGGCCTGGGCAGAGCTTACGATGTCCTCTAACTGATTTTGAAATATGCTCTCTAATTCTGTAAATGCTCTCCCTCTTAATCCTCATTTATCTGTATAAATGTGCAATGTTTGTGTCGCACGAAATAAGAAGGTTTCGTGTGACCAAGAGGATTTTCCCTGTCAACGAAGTTCGCTTGCATAGTTTTAGGCTATTTTTGCGGTGAAGTGAAAAATCTCCTCCCCCCAACTTGTGTGGAGGACATATACTAAAGATCTCAATGTATCCTTTTCTTATGGGGGATGTGAATTTTCATTCTTGAGAGAATTCTCTGCTTACCACAGTTGAGGTTCGAACCCTCTGTTACGTGCCCCATCCTGTGGTTTGGAATGTCTCGGGAACCAGCCGGAATAGTGATCTGTCTCAGACACTTGTGGAGCTGGGTCGATGATCTGTTTCGGACACTCTTTCTGGATTTACTGCATTAGTAGCATATTGTTTTTACTTGACATACATAGCTACGTACTCCTTCAAGTAAAACTGTTTAAGCAAATGGGGGTGCTAACGCAGTGGTAGAGCATTCAAAGTCTCCTGCATGAGATTGAGGATTCACATCTCCTGCATGAGGTCTAGGGCTCAAATTTTGCTAAATGTAGGCTAGTTTGCATGAGGTTTTCGGGTTCAAACTTTGCTAGACGTCGGCTAATTTAGGATTTATGTATGGTGTACCCTGCAATCTGCAACTGATATGAGTATTATTGGTGTTTCTTGTTGCTAATTCTTGGTTTTGATCCATTTTCTGGTAAATTCGTAATTTACCATGTGGTGCTCTTTGTTGGAACACCACACAATTTCTTCCGTACGAAGGTCGGCTATGACAGCTCATCATATGGCTAGGTATGGGCTTGGGGAAAGGAAGTGGGCTAAATTTTTAGAGGAGCCTCCTGGTTTTTTGGGCCCTTTGTGAGCCCAAGAAGCTAATGGTGTAGGGTAATGTTTTTTGAGGTTCTGGTCTAGCCCAGCTTTGCTAGCATGAGTATTCTGGTTTTGTCTATGATTTTATGAAATGCTTTAAAAAAAAAAAAAAAAAAAAAACCATTGCAACTAACTCACATCACTTACAAGATCCACTACTATTTAAGTTAGTTTTCAAGACTACATTTAAAATAGTTTTCAAGATATTGGTCAACATAACAGTTGTGGTAAGTTGAGACGTAAGACATCACTTATGGGACACACAATATTTTTTTATACATATGTAGATAAATAAAAACAATTCGAAACTTTGTGCAATGAATGATAGCATCGAAAGATTGGTTGGCAGCTTTTTTGAGCTAGTTCCTGAGCAGGCGGGGGCGAATTCAAGAATTTGTTACAGTAGAATCTAAACTAGAAAAATTGAAGATGACAGACCGATTATTCGTCTATCTCTTTCTACAGAAAATCTGAGAGGTCATAAATAGAGAGACCGATGTACCTAGAAAGCAAGAAAAATAGTAGTAAATGGGGTTTGGTTGTTTTTTTTTTTTTTAGATTGTCAATGGGGGTTTGGTTGTTGCTTTGTTACGAAGGCTGATATGAGCTGAGTTTGATGAGTAGTGCTTTTGCTGGTGGTGGTGCCACTCTATTGCAGTGTTAGCTGTCAAAGGGAAATCAAATAAGCAGCTTGATGTGCACATATCATCAGCTCAAGGAGAGACAAAGTACCACTCCGTCCCATCTCTAATGCACCATTTGACTTTTTCATCTGTAACTAGGTCACTTTGACCCAGTGATTTAGATCGCAAAACGATGCAATTTTTCGATAATTTTTTTATGGACTTGTAGAATAAGAGTTTCTCTACAACACTACGAAAAAATTATCTCAAAATTATAAATTTTGCTATCCAAATCATCGGATCAAAGTGACCCAGTGAATAGTGGTAAAAGTTCAAATGGTGCAAAAGAGATGGGACAGAGTGGTACATGAAGTAGTGAAACACAAGGCAAATTGATTGACCATATATATGTGTATGATGTCGAGTCTCCATCACCACCGAACCATCAATCGCACTTCTTGCTTACCACTCCGTCCCACCTCTAATTTATCATTGGAGATGGGACTAAAGAAAAAAAAATGATAGTATTTTACTGCTTTGTCCTTACAGGAGGAAACAATTACACATCATTATCAAAAGATCACATCACATGTGACGTATTAATGAGGGTATTGTTGTCATTTAATCAGTTTACGGTTACTAAAAAGATAAACTTTTAAAGGTGAGTGGAGGTCCAAATAAGGAAATGGTGTATTAGAAGTGGGACAGAGTGGTACTTGGTCAAGCCATAATGGCACGTGAGCGGAAGAATATACAAAGTCTGAGAGAACTTATCATTGGTGGTTTGGTACTAAGTCCGTTCTCTCTCTATCTTCCATGTTTGACTTTTTCTTTTGTAATCGGATCACTTTGATCCGATTATTTGAATAGCAAGACGCTGTAATTTTTTGATTATTTTTTTATGGTGTTGCAGAGTAAAGTTTACTCAACAACACCTTCCAAAGTTTTGGTGAGTTTACCAAATTCTTGCATCATTTTACTAATCAAATCACCGAACTAAAGTGACCGAGTGAATAGTGACAAAATTCAAACTTGGAAGATAGACAGAGAACAGAGAAAGTACTAAGGAAATACATGTCCTGTTGGAACTATTATCACTTCTCATATCTCTGACATTCGATCTGTACAGATTCTAATGTTTAATGTGAAGCCAACAATGCTTTAAGTGAGCAGTAAATGTCTATGTTTGCTTAATAAATATATTTTTAGTGACGAGATCTGTTGTCGGTCTGGTATTTGAATTCCACGAGTTCTTTCTTTTTTGAGAAAAATTTCCATTGAGTTGAACCTGTGTCTAAAATGGATGGGGAGTGGGGGTGTATGTGTTGCTTTGTTCTAAAGGCTTGTTCAAGAGTAGCATATCTGAACTTACTTTGATGAGTTCACAGGCTACCTCACCACCACCCATCAAAAAGCTTAATCATGTCTTTAGATGCTGATCCAGGAGAAGTTAATGCGTCATTCAACTATTAAATTGATAATTGTGTAGATTAAAAAGGGTAAACATTTGGGAACAATTATGAGAGTGATGTTACAACATCATGGTGATCATAGGCGAGTCACCACAAATACTGCAACTCCGTCAAATCATGTCTTCTATTCAAAATCACAAATTTGTCTCGTCAAATTTGAATACGAATACGAATCCAAATGGCTTGTTCGATGCGGGTCAGTTTCAAGATGACAACATTAGGGCATGCTTTGTACCCTGTTCCTTAATTTTTTGTTTACAAAAAATATTTTTATTCAAATCATATTAGTACTACTTGGATACGATTTTTATAATCAAAATTAATTGGTTAAAAGCCTTAGACGGGGATAGACACTTTCACACTATAATTGTTTTCACACTTTAATTGTATCATTTTATACTCTAAAATATAAATTTGTCACAAAAAAGCTACGATATGTGACGGACCCGAGTCGTAGACCAACTACTTTGTCACAAAAGTATTCATTGAGGTTAGTTCCACTACTTTTGTCAGAAGGTGAATAGCGCGTCTCACCACGCAGGCATGCCACGACGGGACTAGCCCCAATGAATACTTTCTTGTAATAATCTGTCGTGCAAGTATCGTAAAATTTGGCTTGATTGAAGGGGTGAAAGCGTCATTTCTAATCAAAATTGTCGTTTCATCAAACTTGAGGGGGTGGAAAGTGTCTTTCACTTAACTTACCCCGATGAAATTCCCGATTCAAAAGTCGAATTTCCCACTAAAACAAAACGTCCGTTTATCATTCCGTCAAATTTGCCGTAAACACCAAACGATTATAACGGCTACCGTCAACTCTCACCTTTATATACCTGACTTGCTCCCAACGTTTTCCCCCAAATTCGTTCATCTTCTTCCTCACCCTCTCTCTCTACTGCAACACTTTCTCTCTCTAAAACCAGACCTTCGAAAATGCGTGAGATCCTCCACATCCAAGGAGGCCAGTGCGGAAACCAGATCGGAGCCAAGTTCTGGGAAGTCGTCTGCGCCGAGCACGGCATCGACTCCACCGGAAGGTACCACGGCGAGTCGGAGCTCCAGCTCGAACGCGTCAATGTCTACTACAACGAGGCTAGCTGTGGCCGGTTCGTTCCTCGAGCCGTCCTCATGGACCTCGAGCCGGGAACCATGGACAGCGTCCGGTCCGGGCCGTACGGTCAGATCTTCCGGCCCGATAACTTCGTCTTCGGCCAGTCCGGCGCCGGAAATAATTGGGCGAAAGGTCACTACACGGAGGGAGCTGAGTTGATCGATTCGGTTCTCGACGTTGTGCGTAAGGAGGCTGAAAACTGTGACTGTCTTCAAGGTATGAATTGATAGTTTTAGCCCTAATTTCTCCGATTCTGTTCATCAGAAGCTAGATCTGATGCTCAGTAGCGAGAATTGATGCTCATGCACTTGAAATTGTAGTCCTAGATGTGATTTTCTATATCGAAAGTACATTTTCGTTTGAATTTTTGATTCAGATTTTCAGTATTAAAGTTTGCATGACTTTCGCTGCTCAATTTCGATGAATCTTCGTACTGTGACTGTCTTCAAGGTATGAATATGAATTGTGGATGTTGATTGATAGTTTTAGCCCTAATTTCTCCAATTCTGCTCAGCAGTAGCTAGATCTGATGCTTAGTACAAATGATTGATGCTCATGCACTTGAAATTGTAGAACTAGATGTGATTTTCAATTTCGGACGTAGATTTTCGTTTCAATTTTTGATTCAGATTTTCAGTATTATAGTTTGCATGATTTTCGCTGCTCAATTTCGATGAATTTTCATAATTCACTATCTATGGAGTTCGTTTTCATTTCAATTGCTGGTTTTAGTGCGTAAGGAGGCTGAAAACTGTGATTGTCTTTAAGGTATGAACACTGATTTCGGATGTTGATTGATGTTTTAGCCCTAATTTCTCCAATTCTGAAGAAGCTAGATTTGATGCTTAGTAGAAATGATTGATGCTCATGCACTTAAAATTGTAGACCTAGATGTGATTTTCTATATCGGAAGTACATTTTCGTTTGAATTTTTTGATGTAGATTTTCACTATGGTACTTTGCATGATTTTCGCTGCTCAATTTCGACGAATCTTCGTAATTCCCTATCTATGGAGCTCGTTTTCGTTTCAATTGCTGGTTTTTAGATAAACTGAAGTTTCCATGATATATTCATCTGGAGTTTGTTTCCACTTGAATTTGTGTGATTCATTGACAAAAAAATGATGAAGTTTTGCGTATTTTTCAATTTCTGGAGCTTGTTCATGGTTAGAATTGTTGCAGAAGCAGTATATTTTCACTGCCAAAGTTTGATTTGACGAATTTTTTCCTGTGTTTGTTGTTCTAGGGTTTCAAGTGTGCCATTCGTTGGGAGGAGGAACAGGATCTGGAATGGGAACACTTTTGATATCGAAGATTAGGGAAGAGTATCCAGACCGAATGATGTTGACGTTCTCAGTCTTCCCATCGCCGAAGGTCTCGGACACAGTGGTGGAGCCTTACAATGCAACCCTCTCTGTACACCAACTGGTTGAGAATGCTGATGAATGTATGGTTCTGGATAATGAGGCTCTGTATGATATTTGCTTCCGCACTCTCAAGCTCACCACTCCCAGCTGTGAGTTCCTCTCTAAAACTAGTATACTCCTACTGAGAATTCAGACTTAAGCATGCTTTGGACTTGATATTTGCTTGATCCAGACTACAAGATAGTTTATGATTGTAAAGTTGTGGTATAGTTTTTTAGTACTCTAGATGAAAGCACCCATACCGCCTCTAGATATGATCATGTTGATATGTTTGATGCAAAGTGCAAACACTAAAGCACCCACACCGCCTCTATCGATGAGATCATGTTGATATGTTTGATGCACACACTAAAGAACACACTCACACATGAAGCTTGAAAAAGCCACGTGATGTCGATCAGTTATCATCCTCCTATCTTCAAAAACTGGAATAAAGTTGTGGTTTCAGTGTTTCACATGGGATTCACTTTATCCCTTCCCGCGTTACTCGTCTCTTCTGACTTTCCATGTCAACATAGCATTTAAATAAGTTTGGCAGTGTAGTGATCCAAGTATCAAGCAACATCAATTCACTGCTGAACTTGCTTGAAGTAGAAGTTGTTGCTCTTGTTTGAAGTCACCACCCAGAAATTTTTTTGGGTAACTGATTTTTTTTTTTTTTGAGAATGGGTAACCGAATTGGGAAACCTTGGACTAAGAGAAACCGCTAGAGATGGATTACAGTTAAATAGAGCAAGCTCAGATTAAGAGAAACCGAGCTTGTGATAGTTTTTTTCTGGCACAACTCTTTGTACGTGCCCAAAATAGTAGGTTGGCACCCTTCAGGGTGTATTTGTAGTTAAGTCTTCGGGTGTTTGCCTAGAGGTCTTGACTCTTGAGTTCGTAACTTGGGTAACCCAAGGTCTGCATGTTGGCTTTCTTAGTCTGGTTTACCTATTAGAACTCGTGTTAGGCGGAGGTATCTTAATTTTTCTTCAGGCGATTAATGTTTGAAGCTAACTTGAATACTCGATCAAATCAATGTTTAGAGCGATTTTCAGCCTTAAAACTTATACTCCACTTTTGCATGTTTGGGCAGTTGGAGATCTAAACCACTTGATTTCTGCAACCATGAGTGGTGTCACTTGCTGCCTAAGGTTCCCCGGTCAGCTCAACTCTGATCTCCGCAAGCTTGCAGTCAACCTCATCCCATTCCCAAGGCTCCATTTCTTCATGGTTGGCTTCGCCCCGCTCACCTCTCGTGGGTCCCAGCAATACCGCGCCCTTACAGTCCCTGAACTCACCCAACAGATGTGGGATTCCAAGAACATGATGTGTGCTGCAGACCCCAGACACGGCCGTTACCTCACAGCATCAGCCATGTTCCGCGGTAAAATGAGCACAAAGGAAGTGGACGAACAAATGATCAATGTCCAGAACAAGAACTCGTCCTACTTTGTGGAATGGATCCCAAACAATGTAAAATCAACGGTTTGTGACATTCCACCCACTGGTTTGAAGATGTCGTCTACTTTTATTGGAAACTCGACTTCGATTCAAGAAATGTTTAGGCGAGTGAGCGAGCAGTTCACTGCTATGTTTAGAAGGAAGGCTTTCTTGCACTGGTACACTGGTGAGGGCATGGATGAGATGGAGTTCACTGAAGCTGAGAGTAACATGAACGATTTGGTCTCTGAATATCAACAGTATCAGGATGCAACTGCTGAGGAGGAAGGAGAATATGAAGATGAGGAGGGCTACGAAGAGGATGCTTAAAATGGGGGTACTCAAATACTTATTTCTGTTCTTGTGAATGAAATGGGGATTGATTTTGTTGTGTCAGTTTCGAGTGTTTCTATTGTGTGGGATTGCTTCGATCCCCGTCTCTGGGATCTGCTCTGTTCTTTGCTGTAAAACTTGTTCTAATTCTCTCGTGTAATTGTTTGGCCTTTCTGAGAGCTCTTAGTTTCTTTTCTTGATTGAGAAACGGCGTCATATTTTTCCACTTAACAAATTTGAAATGGCACTGTTAACTTCAAAGATTATGCGTGCAACTTCCGGGACAGTCCACACTCCACACTTCACTTTACAACATTTCCTATGCCACAGGGCCTTCATCATTGAGTGTACTAATCATTAGTTCTACCTAGGTGATCTAAAGTAAAATTAAATGAATCCAAGAATTGAGGTAGTCATTATACCTCATGGCTATGTTCTTGGTTTGCTACGTTGACATGTATTGGATCTCTCTGTCTGTTTGTATTTTCACTTTTACTTTCTGCTGTATCTGATTGAGCTCTCAAACAATGAGTGGTGTTGGAGGGGTTCAAGCCGCGGGCAAACCCGGTACCTCTAATTGGAGGCCCTTCGTCTAATGGGAAAGTCCAGATGTCCCTCATTTGTCTCCTACGGATTGGAAGCCCGCCTTATTAGATTTGTAACAGAAAGCAGAGTTATGTCAACCTATCTGTCAGGTAGATTCTCAAAAAAGAAGAAACATAATGATAAATATGTGTCCGAGGTCCGTAGTTGTCAATAATATAACCCTATATCACGGAACTCAGAGTTCGGGATTATTAATAGGGTTCGGACTCCTTATTGGCTAAAATTAATGGTTGGTATCCTATATTCAATTTTCACCCCCTTCCAGTTTGGAAAGGATACGTTCACCCCTTCAATGTGCCAAATTTCGGGGAGCTACACTCCTTAAGTATAACACCACAAGTTTGGGGGTGGCGGCCCGTCACTCATACTAGTTTTTCGGACAAATATACCCTGTTAAAGTATGGAATGACACTATCCGAGGATGTATGAGTCCTGAAGTTTGACCTGTTGAAGGGGTTAAAGTGTCATTTCCCTCATAGGAAGTGGTGAAAATGTCTTTGTGGCAAACCTGAAAGGGTGAAAGTGTCTTTTACCCTAATCCAAAAACAAATATTCTTAGGAGTCATCATCACATCTTGGATTGCAGCCTAGCCTTCTGCAGCTTTGTTTTGAACTTGAAGTGTAGTAGTAGTACATATCTCATGTACTTGTATTTCCTCAAAATGAGGTTTCGTCGCCTGTTTTGTGTCTTTCATCCATTGCTGAACTCTTTTGTAAGGGCTTAGTATCCGTTCACGGTCCTTCTCTTCCAAGAGCTGGAAACCAACAGATAGGAGATAATAAGATTATTGGTGTTTAATCATATCATGACACAGAGTTAGCTTATTAATCACACTTTGATTTACCTACAGTAGCATCAGCTCACAAACTAAGCAGAGATCTGCAATCGAAGGGTGGGATCTACCCAGCAAAAATGGGCCGTTCCTCGTAAAACAGACTGACTCCAATTTTCCGAGTGATGAGAGCAAAAAGCTTTCAGCCTCTGCAGCTGCTCCCGGTCTATACTTTACACCAATCAGAGGTGCGAGTATAGTAGAATGAACATAAGGAACTGAAAAGGAAAACCAGGCAACGAGAACACCTAGGGCCTTCAGAAGTTAGAAATATACTACTCCCTCCTACTAAAATTGAGAGTCTGGGTGGACTTTTCACGGAGATTAAGGATGTGCTTTTGACTTACTAGATTTTCTACAATGTCCTTTCTTGTATGTGATACTTTTCGTAGGGAGTGAAAAGAAGACACTCATTTTGGGACATTACATTTTAAGAAAAGAAGACACTCAATTTGGGACAGAGCGAGTAGGTCGTATGTATCGAGATTTGTTTTGCTTTTTTTTTTTTTTTTTTTTTTTTTTATTGTACTGGTATCAACCTCGACAGAATCCAATAAGATTTGGGGTGATAACTATGCCTGGAGTCATGCTACATGGACATAATTTTATACATAAATCCAGGCATAATTCCTAATGTAGTAAAAACCAAACACTGCTAAGAAAATGCTAAACCCTAGGGAAAATTGACAACTAATTATAATTACTAAAACAGAAAATTATGTCTTATGTCTAAAATTTCTGTCCGTTTAGAATAATTGCCATGACTGTCATGCAGCAAACTACCAATACGTACAAAGGGAAATCTGTCTGTCTGTAATTCATCATAAATAAAGAGCAGTAGAGATCTTCTGTAAACACATACTTGTGCCACAGCGTAGGTTCGAGTGATGCCAGTCCAACACTGATTCAATCTAGCTCTTACCAATACATCTGATGGATACCTTTCAGAAGCACATTCAATAAATGTAAGAAACCAGGCTTTACATCAGATGATTTAAGGATACGAACTACCGTAGCGAATATTTAAGAATGAACTACTATGTTCATGAGAGAGCACCATTAGTTACAAATCTACGAACGCACATTGATCAGGATTGAAGCAACTATAGGTCGCTTGAAGGTCGAAAATGATTGCAGAAGCCTAGTTTTGGCATGTCAGGAAGATAACTCTGCACCATGGAAGTTAGCTACCATTGTTAGGGACATGAAGAGCTACAAAAACACCTAGTTGCTTCAGATAGATAGGATTCAAAAGAGTAACAAAGTTATAAACTGGGTAGTGAAATCTTCCTCTAAACGAACCACACCTTGTAACTGGGTTAGATACACTCCAAACTCTCTTCGTAGCCTTTTGAAGGCAGATATAGTCTCAGTTTAAGGAAAACATTGAGTTGGGATCCCAAAAAGAGTGTGTGTAAAATCTTGCTAACATAAGGTATGTGTTTATATAGTATATATTAGGAAGATAGCAGCAAATGTTTATATAGTATATATTAGGAAGATAGCAGCAAATCTCACCAATGATCTGCAACTCCGGGGAATGCACAAGCCAGATAATTCAGAATTGCATGACTGCAAAGTAGATTCAAGTGGTAGAACAAGAGAAGACCATTAGAAAATGTATAATGGGGAGTTTTAGAGGAATGGACAGGAATATAGTTCTCCCAATTGTATATGGTACCTCTCAAATAGCCCATCAACTATTGCGGGCACTTCACTGAAAGGATTTATTTCTGGAAGTGAAATCATCATAAAAGAAAATATGATCAATCTTAAACACGTATAAGGGGTTTTCACTAATCAAAGAAAATATTGTCAATCTTGACAGATTTCTGATTATTACTCCTCCATACATAAAACGAATCAAAGAAACTAAAAAAAATCCGCCAAATATCGAAAAAACTAGCACCCATTATTATTATTCATCAAAATTGAATTTAAACTTCCAACAACCCCATCTACAGTTTCAGAGTCTTGGCAGTTATTCAAAGTATAAAAGCATTAGTATTACACAGTACAATGAAACATACATTTCACTTGATGAAAGAATCCCAAAGCACGCCCAGATCTACGTTACCCCCTGAAAGTACGATTCCTATGTTCTTGCAGTCGCTCCATGCAGGGCCATTTCTAAATTCATCAGACAGAACAGCTGCAAGACCTATGGCTCCGCTCGGTTCCACAGCAACCTTCAAAATCTCGTAACAAAGTTTTGTGGCTTCGACTATCTCCTTGTCTTCCACAGTGATAACACCATCAACCAAATCTCGGACAACAGGCCTGCTCTTACAAAGGGTACATAGTTAGGGTCAGTTTGAAAATGTTGTCGCGGTGCTAGAAGTTGCTGTGTAAAAATCACTGTGGGAAAGCATCTCTAAATTTCAGATAAAATGTTGTTTGGTAAATATTACGCGAAGCTGCACCCTTGATATAATAATTTTGTGTTTGGTAAAATCAACTGTGACCCTGTTGTGACCTGTGAGAGTGAAATGACTAAATTGTATGACATATATCTGTTCCGTAAATATAAGTATTGAAAATTTTAAAAAGTGTAAGGTTAAGATAGGTTGTTGGTAATTAATCAAAAGCAGGTACCAGAAAAGCATCTCCCCTCTTGCCTCCTGAAAACTATTGTGAGACAGCAGAAACTGTTCGCGAAGTCAAAAAATTAATTTTTACCAAAGGCACGAAAATCTGCTTCTGCTGGTGGAAAGCAGTTGTGCTAGCAGCAAAAGCACTACCAAACTGGCCCTTAGGTTTCTAGGATAGCTTTTCACAAAGAAAGTGGAGATTGTGCCGTGCTTACCAGGTAAGATCTCCAAGAAAAGCTCGAAGGCCATCAGCAATTGTGTTTGTCTGAGGTAAAGTTATGATCCTACCAGCATCTTTAGACAGAGCTGCATCATTCGCTCCCTTTGGTTCTGCAGCAAAGATTCGAATTGCAGGGTTGATGGCCTTTGCAGCCAATGCCACCCCCGATATCAAACCACCTCCTACATGTTGCAGAGAGGAAAGAACAATGCATAAATTATGTAGACAGATGCACATGTTGAAACAATCTTACAGTATATCATTAAGGGTAAAAGACACTTTCACGCCCTCTAGTTTGACTGAAGGACACTTTCACCCTTTCCAGTTTGGAAAAGGACACTTTCACCCCTTCAGTGTGCCGAACTTCAAGTAACTTGCACCCTCTGATTGTGAAGCTGATAGTCTGGGGGAGGAGTACGTTATTGAAAATAGGTTTGGAGACAAATTTGCCCTCTGTATCATGCAGAAAGTCTATTATACCCTTTGGTAACCCCTACATTTTGCATAATACGGGGGGAAAATTGTTCCAAAATCTATTTTTGGTGACAGATCCCAACTCCAAACTAACAGTGTCACAATTAGGGGTGTAAGTTTCCTGAAGTTCAGCACACTGAAGGGGTGAAAGTGTCTTTTACCCTATTCACATACCGCTTATGGGGACTATTATAGTGTCTATCTCAGGGGCTTGCTCCAGGAGCTCCAGCGATACAGTACCCTGTCCACTGCCAACAAATTCACACCGTCACGAAGTGTCTCATAATGATGATCACGAGACAACTGACGAGAACTATCAACAGTCTATACTTCAATGGAATTTAGAGGTACAAATTGAAATTTAGAGTGAAATTCAAATCTCCATATTCAAGAAGAGTGATGAATGGATGGTTGCTAGTTGGATGAAAGTTGTGAATGGTTTTGAGCTTCACAAATAATACTAATATTCATACCAAGTTATACTCTTCAAAAAAACAAGATAAATGCACATGAGGCAAGGATCAATGTAAAGTAGCACCTTATGATGCGCCCATCATTATAAGGATGAAGAAGAACTGCACCAGTTTCTTGCACCACTTTGCTTGCCGTCTCTTCCCTGGACTTCATAGTGGGCTCACTCCAGATAACCTGGCCACCATATCGCTTCACATTCTCGACTTTGCATTTTGGAGCATTTTCTGGAACAACAATGTATGCCGGAATCCCCCGTAGTTTTGCAGCCAGAGATAACGCTGCTGCATGGTTGCCACTGATATTGAAGAATATAACCACAGGAAGGGAAGTTGTCAGAAGATTAACGGAAAGAGAAAGAAACAGAAAGAACAACTAAATACTATGAAATGTATTTTCTTTTCAATTTCATTAAACCTTTAGACCAAAAAAACATGAGTGTTTAAGTATCCTTAAAAATTGATTATAGACAACAGAACGACCTATGATGTCCTAACACATATTATTACATCCTGGTATCAGTTTCAGCAGCTTTCATTTCTTAACTTCTTTTTATTTTATTTTTTAAATATCAAGGTTGAAAACAAAGTATACGGGAATATTGTCACTGAATTGCAAACCTGCTGTGGGTTACAACACCTTTAGCTGCCTCAGCATCATCAAGCGAGAAAACAGCATTGCAAGCACCGCGAAATTTAAAAGCTCCCCTAGGATAGAATAACGAACATAAGAATGTATTCAGATTTAGAAACTATCCCCTTGATGGAAAATAAAAAATGTAAATAATGCAAAATCGTACATCTTCCTTGGAAGACAGTAGAATCTGAAAATACTTGCCAATCTGGCTTCTCACCCTTTCTGAAAACATTCGCATTTAAAGAGTAGTTTTCTTCCAGCTATAGAACTAAGAGTTTCTGAGGAGAAGATTGGTGTTCTGTGTATGAAAGGATTGATGCGTACTTGTGCGTCTCTTATTGAAGAAATATCAGCAGCATACTTCCCAGTGCAGACTTCCTTCTTTGCTTCCATGGCCACGTCCATGAAGCAAGATACTGTAAATGGTTAGGGTCCAATCAGATTCCGACTTATAAAACCTAGACAATTGGGATTACTTAAAAGAAAACACAACATTTATCCTTATATGATAGCCCCATAGGCGAGAATCAAACTTTTAATGGAATCAAGCACTTGGTGCACCCAAACTCAGATTTAATGCAATTTAAAACTTCTGGATTAGAAAACGCTAGGGACTGTGGAGGAGGTATCTGAATTGGGACATAGTCTTTGAATCGAACATGTACTAGTTGGACTAATCGAGAAAATATTCTAATGATTGTGGTCTTAGTTGTATCAGAGCCTCTGATAATGTCCGAGTTCACACATACTTGAACAAAAAACTGGGGTCTGAAAGGCAAAAACCATATGGGAAGAGAGATGAAAGTTGTGAGTCATGAATCAAGTATCAAATTCTCCTTAGCAGGTAGTGACATTAAGAAGGTGAAGAGACGCAAGTTAGCCAGAGAAAGAGCTAACGTGACTACGTGAGGGGCCATATTACGCAAGAAATGAAGTTACTCCTATAGGTCGATTTAGATGGAAGGCGGCACAACCAAGGTAACCTGGAACGCGGATCGTGGAACGGGATCGCGGGACGCCGTATCCTATGGAATTCGGTGTGCCAAGGGTAGGCTTCTTTGGATACCTTTATAGGAGTTTTACCATTTTCCGCAAATCATAAAATATAAAACTGCTCAATTATGCTCAAAAATTAGATGCAACTTAACAAATCTAAATTTAATTTTCCCTTCTACGTACATACTTTAGGTGAAAATAGTGAGAAAATGAAAACTTGGATCGTCAAATTAAGCGATCTGGATCGCTGGTGTTCCACGTTGAGGAACGCGTGATCCAATTCACAATTCGTGGAGGGGTATGAATGAATTGTGGTAACAGCGGGCACAACTTCACAAGTTGAAACTATATTGGTTAATGACAACGAAAACTGAAACCGCCAAGCTACGAACTTCCAGTAACAGCATGGTCAACAGGGACCTTATTCGGCAAAAAAAAAAAAATGCTATTTGCGTCAAATCTCCATACACTAAGATCAGGGTTTTGAGCTCTGAAACCCCATTCCCTGTGCCAACCCAAAAAGATAATTGAAAAGCCTCCAAGTCAAATGTGCAGATATCTCAAACTAGGTTACAAACTTTCAATCACATGATTATACAATGTCACACAGATTTTGTACTCTCAACCATGTACTCATTACTAATTCAGCAATGGCAGAAAAGATGAGCAATTTCGAAACAGTAGTTAACTAGTCAAGTAATGTAGAAAAATCAAATCTAGGGCAATGAAAGAGCACACACTAATAGAAGCAGAGGAGGCAACTCTAAATTATCCCTTTTTTTTTTAATGAAATAAGATGAAGTTACTAAAAATGGTATCGATATTCGATCGATCATGTGACTGTATCACAAACCTTGCCGGGTTGATTCGTGAAGCAGAACTGTAGATGCCTATGTAAGAAAAGTTGCGAAAAAACTGTCAAACAATTCGATTTAAACAGAAAAGCTATGGGAAGGGAGAGATCGGAAAACACTGGTCGATGGCGGAGAGTCAACTTACCAATTTACTAACAGTGAGCGACAAGAGAAGATCTGTCAGTCGCAAAACCCCCCAACTTCTTCACTCCAAAGTCCAAACAAAAGAGGAGTACCACTGTGACCCTCTCTTTCTATCTATTTGACGGGTCACTTTATTTGGATCACAAAACGATGTGATTTTTTTATAATCTTTTCACAGTAAGGATAGGGTAACTTTTACTCTACAACACCATGAAAATATTATTAAAAGAAGTATCATTTTTGCTATTTAAATCACCGGGCCAAAGTGATTTGATAACTCTAATAATTGGAGTTATATTCTGTTGTGATTTCTTACTGTTTTGCCTGTATTTTGATTTGTTTTTTTTATAAGTTTTAGGTCAATTCTTGTGAAAATGAGCATGTATAGTACGGGCGATTTTTGCATTGATTTGATGATATTTTGTCACGTAAAATGTTCCGGCATGTTTCTTGTGTTGTGGATTTCGGGAAATGGGAGCGCGGGACTTTGCAGTGGAGCGAAAGCGAACTTCGAAAAAATAGGGCGCTCAAATGAATGTTTGGGGAATTGAAGACGAAGAAGAAAGAGATCAAGAAGATGAAAAAAAATGTTCCTGCCATAAGTGATTGTACGATCACATTGCCTAAAAGTCAATTTGAATACAAAGAGAGGGAACCGAGTGGTAGTCTTCAATGGGTTCCTAATGATATCTCACTCACGAAAGCCGATAGTTAAACATTCGTCTTTTGGACAAATAAGTCATTATGGGGTAGCTTGGCCACATCTTTGTGCTTGAAATGAAAACTATCCCCCCCCCCCCCCCCTACCCTCAGGTTTTAGCCTTCTACCCATTATAATTTGGGAAATGATACTTTTACGCTTTTAATCAAATGTCGCATCCCTTGATTGTGTCATTCCATAGTTTAAGAGGGCACTTTTATCTAAAAACTACCGTCTGCAGCAGATCCTTCTACTAATGGCGTCACAATTGGGCACCGAGGTTGGATATTATTTTGGCATAGCAATTTGGTTAACAACACAAAACAAGAATTTGATACTTTTCTGTGGTATTGTAGAAAAGAAGTTTACTCTACGATACCATAAAAAGATTATCAAATCCTTACATTGTTTTGCTAACCAATTCTCTAGGCCCAAATAATACTCAAATGGAGTAAGTAGTTACCCCCAATGGATTGGCCTAGTAGTGGAAGCTTAGGACATAAGGGTTTGTTCTTCTACAGGTCTCAGGTTCAAACTGCACGACGATTAACAATTTTTGGGATCCCGTAAATTTAGTCGATGTGCGCACAAATTGGAAAGCACGGTAATCTAAAAAAATGTAAGTAGTTGATAGTACTGTTGCAGTCATGGATAAGGACTCCAATGTCATAAGTGATGGTCATATAAGGGGATCCTTAGAGTCTGTTTTCAACCACAATGTTGCACACCTTCTAGTTGTGAATTCCCACAATTCTGCTTCAAGCACAAAGATGTGGCCAAGCTGTCCCATATATTCCTTGATCCACTGCCCTATTTCATCTCTAAGCAGGCCACCATATCCAGCAATCAATGATCAAGACGACTTACATACTGTTGTATCATATTGTTAAGATAGGTGAGAATGACTGAACTCACATTTTATAAGGAAAAAAGCCGGTTTCTTTCCGAACAGCCAATGAGCCAAAGACGACGTTTCAACATTTGACATAGTCCGGAAGAAAACAGTTTCTCCAGCAACTTCATTACAAAGAGTTTTCACAAAATAATATTTCCAAACAAACCCATCATCCAGAAGAAAACACTGAAAAATTATAAAGAAAATCACAAGAAACAAACAAGTAGAGTTTTGGCTACCCATCTTATTACATACATTGCTTACAAGTAGTAGTATATTATACTACAAGACAGCCTGGTACACAATACAAGTGCTTAAAACAACAGATTTGAGACGCAAGAAATTCTTCTGCAGGAAGAGCTCTCTCACTGCTTTGATTGCAGCCTGCCCTTTTGTAGCTCTGCTTTCAACTTGAAAAGTGTTTCATAGACTTCCTCAAACTGAGGCATTGTTGCCTGCTTTGTGGCTTCAACCCATTGCTGAACTTTCTTGTATGGGCTTAGTATCCGCTCCCGATCATTCTCGTCCACGAGCTGGATTCAACATATTAAATATTGAGGGTGAGAGATTGTTCAACAACAACAGTCAAAATATGGTCGAAACTTGAACTTCATCGAATTGTTGGGAAAATTATTTGAGATATGGCAATGTAAGAATCCATGGAATTCCACCTCAAAACCAATTGGCCATGAGGGGAGTAGCCCAGGAGACTTATTAATTATATTTCTTCTGCTTGAACGTTCGATGTGGGACTTCTCAACACGCCCCCTCACGTGTGGCATTCTTTGGCCTACACGTGGATCTTTTTGTCTGCGGGTGGCGGTGAGCACGTGGGTTGTTAGACCATTTACGTGTGTGGAACCTGGCTCTGATACCATGTAAGAATTCATGGGGTTCCACCTCAAAACCAATTGGCAATGAGGGGAGTAGCCCAGAACACTTATTAATTATTTTTGTTCTTCTTAATTGTCCGATGTGGGACTTCTCAACACGCCCCCTCACGTGTGGCATTCTTTGGCCTACACGTGGATCTTTTGTCTGCGGGTGACGGTGAGCACGTGGGTTGTTAGACCATTCACGTGTGTGTGAGCCGAGGCTCTGATACCATGTAAGAATCCATAGAATTCCACCTCAAAACCAATTGGCCATGAGGAGAGTAGCCCAGGAGACTTATTAATTATATTTATTCTTCTTGAACGTCCGATGTGGGACTTCTCAACAGGCAAATATACATACATGTGTCCAAGAATGAACTAAGAAATTTCTTGTTTATATATAGTAGCGTGCTTCCTAGAGAAGATAACAAGGGATGGTGTTAACTTTATACTTTAGTTTATACATATTAGATGGGTGATGTTCTGTTAAGATTTTAGCAACCCGTGCTCTATGAAAACGCAACAAATGTCATAATAGATTTGGGTTTCAAAGCCCTTTTTAGATTGTTCTTTAGAAGTACCTTCACATAAATGGCAAAACAACAAAGATAGGTTACTGAATTTTACCTCGAGTTGCATTACTTCACAAACTAGGCTGAGATCAGCTATAGATGGCTGAGAGCTTCCCAGCAAAAAACCGCCATCTCCATTCAGCCAGATTGACTCCAATTTTTCCAGCGACGAGAGTAATATCTTCTCGGCTACAACAGCTGCTTCAGGGTTCAACTTCAGCCCAATCAGAGGAGCAATTGTAGTGTTCAGAATATAATCAGCTGAAGAAAAAAGACCAAAAAAGAAAAGCAAATGCCATCAGAAATCGGAATAAAGTAAGGCAATAGGTGAACCAGCATACTTTGGAGATGAAAGTGCAGGAACATTATTTTCCCCAAATTGGGTCTAAGCTCTACTCAGAGACAGGAATCTTCAATAATGGCACACAAGACAAAGAGGTGGCTATCGCTTGACAACCATGCCATTGGGCCTGGTTTTCAAGTGGTATCAGTGGATCACTATGTCAAGCCTTGGCACGTGTTGTATTCAACACCCAACACAAGCAATAAGTAGATATGATGCCACTGTTTTCGTTGCAGTATCAGCAAAGGTGGTGGAAGGGCAATAGCTGAAGGCATGAATAGTCTCAACACATTAGCAATTTTGAGAACTTGCTGATAAAAATATACGCTCATACTTTTTCAACACAAGGTCATTGATTCTTATAGGGATGTCAAATGTACTTCATCACCTATGAAGGGCAAAGTAGAAATAACATAGGTAATCAAACATTAGCAGAAGAAATATAACACTGGCTCACCGGAGCCACGGCGTAAATTGGAGTGATGCCAGTCCAACACCGATTCAGTCTTAGCTCTCTTCTTGAGATCTGATGGATACCTACAAATATGCAGTTGAAGTATTTTTAAGATACAAGCAACTTATCGATAATAGTAGTTGGAACAATCATGATACAGAGGAGGACATTCGTTAGTAGATACTAGATACAGACTTTACAAAATGATCAAGGCATAGTTATACGGCATCTAATAGATCAGGTTACTAAATAGTACCCTGTTCTATCCTATTAGGAACGGCTGTGTTGTTAAAATTATCTTTTATGATCATTGTCAAAGGCATATCGTGTTTCGTTCTCCGAACAATATGGATCCCACCAATATCTCCCACCTTCCTTTCACACATATGCAATCATGCCAAACGAGTATTCACGTTGCCAATGTTACATATAAGTGAGAGATATTAGTGGGATCCCCGACATTCCTCATAGTATAAAATATAAGAAATCTATCAGCAACACAGCAAGTCTTACCAATGATCTGCTACACCAGGAAATGCAGAAGCCAAGTACCTCAGAATTGCATGACTGCAAATATACAAGATTTAAACAATAGTTATGGTAACAAAGAAAATGTATAATCTGACGAGTAGATAGAATTCATCAAGTGTTTCTGGTACCTTTCAGCCAGTTTTAATTCTCCATCAACTATTGCTGGTACTTGTCTGAAAGGGTTTATTTCTGAAACGAAATTGTCACCGAAGAAAACACAACACTTGGCATCAGAACCTTCCTTGTATTTAACCGAACTGCGAACTATACTATTTATGAATAATTCTTCTAGGGCAATAACTTTAATGAATCACTCGACGATTTTGACGACTGTGTTCATAGTAGTGCAGATCCCGTGCCCGAGGGCACGACCACGAGGAAAGTATGATAATTCCCTAAATTTCAATAGCTGATACTGTCTTAGTTCTTAGGATAAAGTGGGGATAAGTTATCCATATGTCACGTTTTGGGGATGACTTATTCCCTGTAACAACTAATTATATAGAGGGGGATAAGCTATTCCACATGTCACACTTTGGGGGATAGCTTATTCCCCATAGCAGCCTACTATGCAGATTTATGGTCAAGGGAAGCATAGGGTGAGTTTGGGAATGCTTCTGCTGCCAGCACAGCTGCTTTCCCACAGCAGAAGCAGTTTTAGTGCGTTTGGTAAAAAAAAAATCTGCTTTTCCGGACAGTTTCTGCTGTCCCACAACGGTTTTCAGGAAGCAAGGGGGGAGATGCTTTTCCAGAAAGTGCTTTTGATTAATTTATCTACTACCGATTTTAACATTACAATTTTTTAAAATATCAATAGTTATCTTTTCGGAAATGACACATGGCACATATTTTGTCATTTTACCTTCTCACAGCAACTTCACAGTTGATTTTACCAAACACGAAAAACTACTATATCAATATTTCACATCAGCTTTTACGCAATATTTACCAAACAATATTATATCAGAATTCACAGCAGCTTTTCCACAGTGTTTTCAAACAGCAGCTTTCTAGCACCACCACAGCGTTCCCAAACTAGTTCATAGTTTCCTTAGAAGACACACACATGAGTTTAATGACCAATCATCATCAGAGAACAAACTGTGACAATGTTTACCAAAATGTCATTTTCTGCCTTTTGTTCTGAACCCAAATACTACTTCTTCTTAAACAAAACCCTATCAATCACCTCTCAGTGAAATCACTAAATTGATTAATCATCGATCTACATACACATATCATCGATTGTGAAGAGAAACGATAGTTACCTTCGTATCCAGGACGAAGGTGCTGACCCGAAGTCAAGTCAACCTTGTTTTCTTCGAATTCGATTCCATTAACCCTAGAAATAATAAAATCGATCAAGTACAGAGGCATAACACACAATGAAGCTCATACATTTTTTGCTCAGATCAAATCAAATCAACACAGCCTATGAGAAAAATGAAGATGAAACGAAGAAATCGAATTGATTTTGACTGCTACAACTTACTTGCAGAAAATGAGAACGGCGCGAGATGGTTGTGACAATCGATCGGCATACACCTTCAAACCCATCTTCTTCTGTTGAATTGATTTTCAGATTAGTTGCAGAAATATCAAACTCGTCGATCACTTGCTGTGTGTGCTTTTTTCTGCGTTGAACGTACGTGATGATTTATACAGAGATTTGATTGCTGGGAAAAAGTGTAAATATATGGGTTATCAGGGCTATTTGGTGTAATTTATTTAGTCTCTGGTGACGTGTAATGACAACACGGCTGAGTTTTGGATTTTTGGACTTTCCATTTTTTAGGGGATTTTTTTAGGGTAAAAGATAAAAACCACCCCTCATGTATGGAATATATATAAAAGGGTAAAAGACAAAATGCACCCTTCTTAGATGGGTTATATACAAAAACAACCTCATTGTTCGAGACGTTGGACAAATACCACCCTTCTGTTAGAAGGGAGTGCAATATGACCTTTTAATTGACCATTTTACCCTTAATTGTGTTTTTTGTTTATTTTGTTCTTGTTTTTGGTGTTATATGTGTTCTTGACCACCACCTCCACCACCCCCACATCACCGCCACCACAACCACCACATCCCCGCCACCACAACCACAACCACAACCACTGATTCACCACCACCTTCCCCACCACCTGCACTCATTACACACTACCACCACCTGGAACAAATTCTTCCTAAACCCCCTATTCTCTCAATCATCCCTATCAAGATTACCAAACGCTACCCGCTCAATCCAAGATCAAAACCCATACCCTAAAACAAAGACTGTTCGCCTATTTAACAGTCAAAATGAATCGAACATTAGAGGTTCGGTGATGAAATGAATCGAGTGGGGAAATTTAGAGTTTCAATCTTTATGAACAGAAACAATAACTGAAGCAGAACCTACAGCAGAGAGAGATAGAGAGAGAGAAGGGAAGAACCTGAAATGGTGTGGTTTGATGGAGAGAGGAAACCCAGGAGCAAGAAGAAGAGAGTGATGAGATTGATGAAGCAGGCGACGATGGTGGCGTTCTTGAAGGATAATTTCCTCTTCCACCATTGTTGCAGCCTTCCCATTTCCTGTCAATCTCGGTCCTCCTCCTTGATCGATCCAGAAATTGAGTGGGTTTGTCGAAACGGTGAAGCGCCTTGAACCAAGTTTGATACTAGTTAATTAGAACTGAGCTTTATTCACCAAATCCAATGGGAACATAAAAAGGAAGCCTCCGGTGAAGCGCCTTGAACCAATTTCACCAATCGCTCGTTCGAAATAACGAGCGATTGGTGAAATAGAACCACCACCGCCATCAGCATCGATCATTCGGAGGAGGAGGAGACTGCGATTCTAGGGTTTTGCTCTCGGAGAGACAGAGTTGATTACTACTCTCAGTGAGAGATTTTCGAGCGGTTCACGCTCAGGATTTTTGATTGGTTGGGTCGGAGAAGGGGACGGCGGCTGGGTTTCGTAGACACCGCCGTCGAAGACACAGCCGCCGTTCGGCCTGGTTCGCTGTCGGATTTGCCGGCGGTGGCTCCGGATGGGTCCGTTGGTCTGACCGTTCGGCTCTGGTGGTGGCGAGATCGGCCTGGGTCGCTGCCGGATTTGCCGGCAGTGGCTCCGGCTGGTCTGGTGGTCCGACGGGTGGTGGCTAGGGTTTCTGGAGAGGAAGAGAGAGAGGGTGTTGGAGAAGAAATGTGGAGTTATGGAGAAGAAAAAAATTATATAGTATGGTATTTTCTTTTCATTTGAGGGTAAAATGGTATTTAGTGTGTTCCGTTAGCTGCCGTTAGTCACCGTTAGCTGTCAGGGGTGGTTTTTGTATATCCCCGAACAATGAGGTTGTTTTTGTATATAGCCCATCTAAGAAGGGTGTATTTTGTCTTTTACCCTATATAAAAACATCTCTTGTATTTGGGGATATACCATTATCATACCTGTTAGAGTTAGTGGCTAGCGGCACACTAACGGAGGGGTTAAAAAGATAAAAATACACCTAAAATTTTAGGAAATTGCACACTATAAATACCATTTCCTTCCTTTCTCCTCCCTAAACCAACCTTATCTCTTCCTCTCTCTCTCTCTCTCTTCTTTTCCATCTTCTGTAACTTCTCAAGGCACAACAACACCCACCAACACCAACGCTTCTCACCCACCTACGTCCCTCTCTCTCTCTCTCTCCCCGCTGCCACTCTGCCTAAAATCCAGCGCCACTCTGCCCAAAAAGCTGACCAACCCACCTATGTGGGAGACCGGCAGAGAGAGAGAGAGAGAGAATGAGGTGAAGAAGAAGGGGAGGAGAAGAATATGGGAAAAGAGACGATCCAGGGGAGGCGGAGGAGGTAGCTTCTGCGGAGGATGTGCAACGATCTGGAGCACAACGCCTTCAATGGAGGATCTCGCATTCTTCATCGACCATTCAATTGCTTCACTGGGTCGGTCACAGCCGAGTCGATCTTGGCCATCGTAGTACTGAATAGAGGTTTGATCTGAAAGCCTGACTTGTCGGACCCTAGTTTCTCTCGTCGTGCTGGTCTTGTTGTGGGTTGGCCCTGGTTCTTCGATTGAAGCAGAAGGAAGAGGGAGAGAGATAAGCCCTGGTTCTTCTCTCCCTATATACCTCTGTTTTTAAATTTGTTTTCTCCCCCCCCCCCCCATGTAGATATGTTCCATGGAGTGTTGTGGGTTCGATTTTGGGTGTGGATTATAGTGACTAGGATGACATTCTTGGCGTTGTTCTTCAGATTGATTTATAGGTTCTCCGCCATTAGTGAGGAAACAAGGAGTGGGTTAGATTTAGGGTATGCGGAGTTTACGTTGGTGTTTTGTGGTGATGAGGGTAGGCAGGTAAGTTGGAACGAGAGTTTAGGTTGGTGTTTTGGTGGTTTGGAGTACATGTGGGTGAATGGTTGGTCATAGCAGTGGTGGTGTTTGGTTTATGGCTGGTGATTGAAGGGGTTGAGGTCATTGAGGTTGAATTGGTGATGGTGGGAGGTAGTTATGCAGGTGGTGGTAGTGTGTAATGAGTGCATATTGTGAGTGCAGGTTGTGGGGAAGGTGGTGTTGTTGTTGGTGGTGAATCAATGGTTGTTGTGGCAGTGGTGGTGGTGGTGGTTGTCATGATGGGGATGTGGTGGTAGGGATGTGCTCGTGGTGGAGGTGGTGGCCAAGAACACCTAGAACACAAAAAACAAGAACAAAATAAACACAAAAACACAATTAAAGGCAAAATGGTCATTAAAATGTCATATTGCTCCCCTTACTAACTGACATTTATAGAAGTGTGCTATTTGTCTAACGACCATCCACTGACAGGGGTTGTTTGTCTCTCACAAGGGGTATTAGTATATCCCAACCACGAGAGGTGTTTTTGTATATATTCCATACATGAGGGATGAATTTTGTCTTTTACTCTTTTCTAACCTAGCACAAACCTCAACAATCACACCAGGTCTTGAGATATGTGTCAATACCCAAGTTTGGTCCAATTGGCGTTTGTGGGATTGAAACTTGAGACCTAAGAAGAACCCACTAGGTCAATTCCTTGGGGTCATGATTCTGAGCGTTTGTGGAATTTTGAAAGAAAAAAAATTCAAACATATACACATAACAATGAGCCTTAAATCTCAACCTCACACACTAAGTCAACCTTTTCTTGGGGTTAGAATATGGGTGGGTTTGGTGTGGACTTTTTGGATTTTAAGCTGTCTTTTAAGATGTTGTGAAAAAAGTCTGTGACACAAAAGTTCAAAAAAAAAGATGTATGGATTTGGTAAAAAAAGTTGGTGCTGTTAAAAGTCAGTGATGTGACGGTTTTGTTGTTTAGTGAAAATTATCATTATACCCTTTTTACAAATTTAGTAATGTGACAATTTTGTTGTTTAGTGAGGACACTATTGTCATTTTCCTGATGTGAGGAAAAAAGACACAAAAATCCACTCAAACCCAACTTTTTTCTTCCACCTATTCAACACTATAACTTAAAAATCCAAAATTCAAAATCCACTCAAAAAAGCTCATACCAAACCTCTACAAAAAGTCCAAAAAGCAAAAAGATGGATTTTGGATTAAAATCCACCAAGAAGCCCACACCAAACCCACCCTATATGGACTTTCAAATTCGTGTTTTATTGTTGAGGAGTATACGGTATACCTTAGGGCTAATTCCATCATGTGACATGTTAAATCATGTCAGACCATATATGCATGTCTATGAAATTCTTATTGGGCTATTTTAGAGATGGTAATCGGGTATGGTTATGTTTATCCAATTCTGATTGATATATTAGGGATGATAATTGGGCCGGACCGGGTCAACATTCACTAAACCTGGTTCGAATCGGTATAGTGCCAAAATGCATGTCCGCCCACACAAATACCGATGTGCAAAGCTACTACACACTAGCCCGAAAAAAAAAGACCACTTGAATCCAGCCTGATTCGGCCATAACACATATCCGACCCTGTCAAATCCGCTTCTAACTTACAGTATGAAGCTAGACTTTTCTACGGCCCAATGAGGAGGGCAACCTGGATAAAGATGAAACTTGTCTATTAGAGCCTTCCTCTAATGACCATTCTGTTTATTCAAAATATACGTAAGATCATCATGCTCTCTCCGAAGGATCACCTTCTCCGTCGATATTCTTCAATGTCATTGTGCCACCTCTTTATGTCATTGTAAATGTAGAGGTGGACAAAGAATTTTAATTTCCATTATATACTCTCGATGTGGAACTCAAACATGAAGTAGTTCAAGAACAACTCTGCAAATACATGCTCAAAACAATTGGATATTTATGTACTTTAAACTCATCAAATGCTCTATGGCGGCGAGTGCTGGTTCCGACCCGCTTTGAGGAGCCGAATTGTCATCCCTAGGTTGAATTGCCATCTCTAGGTGCAAGTATCTTAACGTTTGGGGCTAATCGGTGGTATAAGTGTCTTTTTCAAAACATAAGGGAGTAAAAGTATCATTCACGCAAAGTACCTAGGTGAACGAGTCTTTTAATTTAAACTTATTTAAGGGCTATACAAGTATGCTCATAAACTATTCATCTAATTTATGATAATATTATGTAACTAAATTATAGAGCTGTTGGCATGATACCTTTCGGAGCATCACAATCAAAATATTAATAAACTCTAATTAAATAATTTGAGTACCAGAACAACGTGAATTTGTTTATCTTTATACAATATCATACAATTCTTGTGAATATTATTATCGTGCGGCTCCACGATAGTTGGTGGTGGTCAACGGTTTACGGTGTCTAAAATAATTGTCTAATTTTATTTTACTATTACAATTTCAATCATTTAATTTTTTTTAAACAGCAACTGCAAGTAATTTCATTAGAACAAAGGAGGCTATCACAGCCCAACAAATACAACAATAGAGATATCACTCTAACTAAAGACTAGCTCTCGCAAGAGCATGAGCTTGAGAGTTCAGCTCCCTAGCTAAAAAGAAAAATTCACAACAACTGAAAGATTTGGATAGATCAATACAATCATCAATCAAAGCACCAATTTTAATTATGAAGGCAGAGCTGTGACCATTAAGACATTTGAAGACCAGCTCACAATCAGATGCCAAATAGAAATTTGAAAGGCCAGCAGAATTGCACCATAACACGGCCTCTCTCACAGCCATAGCCTCCAATAAAATTGTATCAGAAACACCATGGATCTTTTTTCTGAAACAACACAGACCAGGTGCCATCCACAACCATAGCTGCTGCAATACCTCTATAATTATTCTTGACATCCACTGCTGCATCTGTGAAAATCTTGTGATTGACATCCTTGCTTTCTAGCCATTCCAAGTTCACCTTTTTCTGCGGGTAAATGAGATTCTGAGGCAGATTGCATTTATCAAATTCATAGAACACAGAGATTGCTTTCTGAACAATGTGCAAGGGCTGCCACTTAATTTTGTTAAACAACCAGTCATTCCTTGCTTTCCACAAGAACCAACAAATTGACAAAAAGATATCAAGAAAGGATCTGCTATCTGGGGAGGAAACAACATAAATATTAATCAGATCCCACCAATCAATAATTAAACTGATATTTTCTTCCTGGCACTCCAATCTGAGTGGAGAAAGCTTCCACACCAACTTTGCAGAAAGGCAATTTCTAATCAAATGGAGCTCATCCTCAACATCTTCTCCACAGACCCTGCATATACTGTCCACATAAATATTTTTCTTTGACAAAGCAGCTTGAACAGAAACAGCTGCATTCAAAAGCTTCCAAAAGAAAAATTTGATCTTTGATTGAGCAGTAACACCCCAATGCTTGCCCCACAATTAATTTGATGAGTAGCAAAATAACGAGAACTTTTTATCTTTATACTACAATATTGTACCATTATTGCGAATCTGAAAACATTAACAACTTTTTTTGTCCTTTCACTACTCAATCACTAACCATCTTTAAAATGAGACAATTATTTTAGGAAAGGACATGTAAACGAATATCAAGACCATACTATTATTTGATTTGATACCACCACCATCCAAAAAGCGTTCTAAATTAATCACCAACAATTTTCAATTTCATCCGCAATCGTGATTTGATGCTTCAAGTGAATCAGGAGGCAATTCAATTTGGACTTTTAGTTGGAGCATCTTAACCCCAAGGCTTTGTTTAGTTATCCCACCCTGTCCCCCTTTTCATCTTTTGCTACAAATTTATGGGTAAAAGGCCCTTTCACCCCCTCTAGTTTGACTGTATGACACTTTCATCCCTTCCTATTGGGAAAGGAAACTTTCACCACTTCAGTGTACCGAGCTTCAAAGAGCTTGCACCTCTTTATTGTGATATTATTAGTCTAGAGTTGTGGTCTGTGAATAAAAATAGTTTTGGGTAAAAATCTTCTCCCATATTATGCAAAGTATGGTTAACCAAGGGTATAATATCATTTTTGCATGATATAGTGGGCAAATTAATCTCCAAAACTATTTTTATAAGTGGACCTCACATCCACACAAACATTTTCACAATCATACAAAAATTATAGGGTAAAAGACAAAAACCACCCCTCGAGTATGGGGTATATACAAAAAAACCCCTCGTGTTCGGGGATATACAAAAACCACCCCTGTCGAGACAAAAACCACCCCTGTCAGTGATCGGACGTTAGACAATTACACCCTTCTGTTAATGTCAGTTGAGAGAGGGGTGCAAAATGACTTCTTTATGACCATTTTGCCCCTATTTGTATTTTTTAGTTTATTTTGTTCATATTTTTGGTGATCTTGGCCACCACCTCCACACCACCACATCCCCCCATCACCGCCGCCAACAAGGCCAACATCTTCCCCACCACCAACACAAACAACAACAAAAGTAACCAAAACAACTTGCTGAGGCCTCCATAAACCTTATTCATTTCTGATTTATTCTCCAGCCTCTTTCTCTCCTTAAACACACCATCACAAAGAACATTAACATCTCCATCTCCATCTCCATCTCCATCTCCATCTCCATCTCCATCTCCATCTCCTTCAACAAGAATACCACCAGATTAAAAAACAACAGCAACAACAATAGTTACTATGCATATGTGAATCAGTCAAAAACAGATCCAAAGGAAACAAGAGACAGATCAAAGTAAAAATAAGAAAAATTAAACAAGATCCACAGAACCACCGCAACCTTCTGCAATTTTTTTTCATCAAAAGAAACAGATCGGTAGATTTACATAAAGAGAAGAAGAAGAAGAAGAAGAAGAAGAAGAAGAAGGTACAGAAGAGTAGAAGAATTAGAAGAATATTAACAGATCTGAAATCTCTGACGGCTCGATTCATTAGTTGGGTTATTGATTGCATAGTGAATTCAATGTCAGACAAATCTTCGAGACACACCAATTCGTCTGAATTTGAGAAAAGGGTTAGCGAAATACGCACCCGGGAAGGCAGAGACTGAGCAGCGGCCCAACAAGTGGGTCACGGCCATCGCCGCCCCAATCGACAACGCCGACATGATCGTCACCGCCTCTCGCGTCAAATACCTCATCGTCTGGCACCTGACCAAGGAGGACAAGACCTACGGCGTCCCCCGCCGCCGCTTCGACGGCCACGGCCACTTTGTCCAGGACGTCGTCCTCTCCGACGGCCAGTTCGCTCTCTCCGATTCCTAGGACGGCGACCTCGGTCTCTGAGATCTCGCCTCCGGCACCACCGCTCGCCGCTTTACCGGCCACACCAAGGACGTCCTCTCCGTCGCCTTCTCCGACAGCCGTCAGATCTTCTCTGCGTCCCGTGACAAGTCGATTTATGGAACACCCTCGGTGCGTGCAGCGTACACCATTCAGGACGGAGATGGACACAACGATTGGTACACCATTGTTTCGGCTTCGTGGGACAAGCTGGAACCAGAGGGTGTCGGGAGAGAATATGGGAGGAAGAGAGAGAGGAAGTGATAAGGTAGGTTAGGGTTAGGAATGTGGAGAAGAAGGGGAGGGAGTGGATTTTATAGTGATGTAATTTTGTAACATTTCGAGGGTATTTTAGTCATTTGGTCACTCCGTTTATTCACCGTTAGCTCCGTTATCTTACAGGGGTGGATTTTGTATATCCCCGAACACGAGGGGTTTTTTTGTATATACCCCATACTCGAGGGGTGGTTTTTGTCTTTTACCCAAAATTATAAGTTACTGAAGTTCACACTGAAGGGGTGAAAGTGTCCTTCTCCAAACTAGAAGGGATGACCTTTCAGTGAAACTAGAGGGAGTGAAAGTGTCTTTTACCAAAAAATTATCACACAATATGAGGCAATTATCACACAATATGAGGCAATTAAGGAGTTTGGGAGATAAAGGTGGATGTAACCGAAAGATTAAAATACTCCCAAACATATTGGTATTTCTGCATTTGTAACATCTAAGAGTGTAATATAGTCATTTTCAAATAAATTCCATAACTTAACAGCCTGGTACACAATACAAAAGATTTGAGACTACACAAGTTCTTGCGCAGAGCTCTCTATCACAGCTTTGATTGCAGCTGGCCCTTATGTAGATGTGCTTTCAATTTGAAAAGTATAGCATGCACTTCCTCAAAATGAGGTCTTGTTGCCTGCTTTGTGGCTTCAATCCATTGCTGAACTTTCTTGTATGGGCTTAGTAGCCGCTCCCGTTTCCCCTCTTCTACGAGCTGGATTCAACACATTATTTCGGGTGAGAGACGGTTCAACAATAGTCAAAAATGGTAAACGACATTTTCACCTCTTCCAGTTTGGGAAAATGATGATTTCACCCCAGTGTGCCAAATTTCAGGACACCTATACTCCCTGGCTGTGACGTTGTTAGTCTGTGGTGGGGATCTTTCACTGATAATTGTAGTAGTCAGCGTGCCAAATTTCAGGAACCTACACTCCCTAATTGTGACGCCGCTAGAGAGTATGGAACGACACAATCAGAGGGCGTATGTGTATTGAAGTTTGGGATACTAAAGGGGCGAAAGTGCCACATTTGTGTCAAAGCTGAGGGCGTGTAAGTGTCTTTTACCCTAGTCAACCCAAAATGGTTGAACAAGAACTTCAAGGAATTTTTTTTTTTAGATACAACAAATTTTTTTTAGATACAACAAATTTACAGGTGATCAAGAATGAAATGAGAATTGTCTTGTTAATATAAGGTATAGTTGGTACTTAGTAGTAGTAGTAGTAGTAGTAGTAGTTCATGGACTTTGGGCAACCTAACTTCACTTCTAGGGAATACCAAGGGAAGAAGGTGTTAACCTTTAGAGTTTATACATTAGATGGGTGATGTTCTGTTCAGGTTTTGGCAACTCATGGTCTACGAAAACAGCAACAAATGTCATTAACACCACCAGAAAGTAGAATAACAGTTTCGGGTTCCCAAGCCCTTTTAAGACTTTTCATTAGAGGTACTTTCAGATAAATGCCAAAAACAAACGTATGTTAGTGAATTTTACCTCGAGTTGCATTAGTTCACAAACTAAGCTGAGATCTGCTATAGAAGGTTGGGTGCTTCCCAGCAAAAAACGGCCTTTTCCCTTCAGCCAGATTGACTCCAGTTTTTCAAGTGACGAGAGTAATAACTTCTCAGCTTCAGCAGCTGCTTCAGGGTTCAACTTCAGGCCAAGCAGAGGAGCGAGCGTAGTATTCAGAACATAACCAGCTGAAAAACAAAGACCGATAAAGAAAAAAAAAAGGTCTTCAGGACATGGAACAAGTCAAGGAATGGTTGCATCAGAATACTTTGGAGATGAAAATCAATAATAACCCAATAAGCATATGACAGGAATCCCCAACTACTCAACTAATGAAAACAAACAAGTAGTATTTCTTACTACTAGTATGCAGGAGCATTATTTTCCCCAAACTGGGCAAGTACAGTCGCTTGACAGACATGTCATTGGGCCTGGTTTTCAAGTGGCATCGACGTGTTGTATCAACACCCAACACAAGAAATTAGTAGACACGATGCCATTGTTTTTATTTGCAGTATCATCTAAGGTGGTGGAAGTAATTGCAATGTACATGATCAATGACTGAAGGCATGAAGAGTCTCGAAACATTAGCAGTATCGAGAACTTACTGATACATGTGTAATCATACTTTACAACTTATAGGCATGTCAAATTTAGTTCATGTTAAAAATGTAATATGGGCTCACCTGCACCACGACGTAAATTGGAATGATGCCAGTCCAACACCGATTCAATCTTAGCTCTTTTCGTTAAATCTGCTGGATACCTTCAAAAATGCAGTTGAAATATTATTAGGAAGCAACCTATCAATAATAGTAGTAGGAACAAACATAAGAAGATACAGACTTCACGAATTGATACGGCCAAGTTTATTATTTAAAAGAGAAAGAAAGAAAGAACCTTTCATGATCATTATGAGATCAAAGGCCTACGAGTTGTCGTCTACTTGTTCTCTTTTGTTAAACAAATGGGGCTTTCCAGATACTGAAAACCCCTCCAGAAATAGGCGTATGGCATGCCACTATTTGCGGCGAGCACAAGGTATTCTTTAGTAAAAGGCGAAAGAATAGTTCGCTTTGTGCTCACTGCGCGGCTGAGTAATTGTGATGTTGTTGTTGGGTTCTTTTCTTATTCTTTTCACTCTGATAGCAAGATAAGAACTTCACGTAAATAAAAAGAAATGTCACAGTTTAATAATAGCTATCCCTTTTCAAAGTCCCAGTTTTCTACAAATGTATTTCCGCCTACCAAAGCAGTTCTTGCTAGAGAATGAGATAACTGCACATCTCTGATCTCTCCTCTCCACCTTGTTGATTTGACAGAAATCCAAAAGATGCAAGCACTTCTTTACCGTTTCCAATTCCCGTTTGACTTTTTCTCCGTCATACAAATTTCCCAGCTCCGAGTATTAAGGCAATCAATTTTGATATAATCATTTAACTTGTATCTAACACACCAATGAAGCGCTTCCTCATGGAAGGCTGAAGTAGAAACAGTATATTGTGCGCTAGTCATTAAGCCGTGTCTGTTGCATGTGAATATAGCTACGCCAATTCCTGCTTGCTGAGATAGATGATCCCATGCACAATCAATAACATCAATGGCAAGGCTCTAAAATGTAAGCCTGGTTTGTGGATAGTTTTTCGCAATTATCAGATTTGATGCTTTTAGAGAGTGAATTACCATCTTTCTTGCAAATTCCCACTCATATGTTTTCATAAGCCATGATACAGTTTCTCAGCCTCGCACCAAAACTGAAGCTATACTGAATACTACATCTCCAACTATCCGATCATTTCACTCACTCCAAATAGACCAAATAGTTCCTATAAGGTTTGCAATCTTTCAGAATAAGCATCATCACTGAACTGAGCAATCCAGTGAAGGACACATTCCTTAACCTTCAAATTATGTCCTGAAAACAGAAGCAAAAACTAGAGGCATCCCAATTTTTCTGCACCGAGTTATTCTTGTTCTTTACAGATTGAGCAAGCCACACGAATATCTCGAAGAGATCTGCTCACCCGGCAAACCTTGACTCACTATCTTCCATAAGAAGATCTTAGTTTTTTTCTGGTACTTTAACTTTCCAATCAACATCCAAATGTCTATTTGCTTTCCATAATTGCACACTATCTATTAAATTCTTCAGTTTTGGCTGTTGAGTTATCCTGATTTTTATTTTCTGTAGCAATTTATACCCGGATGTAACCGTAAACCCCATCTTCATACCATTTTCATACAGGTAAATCAAATCCCATTGAGGGTCACAGAAGCACCATTTGAGTAATTACATGATAAACTTGATATGTAACCAAATTTTTCAAAAGGTCCTGTTTTCATATTTGTCCCATCAACCGAAATGAAATCTGCGGCAAGAATGGGTTTGCGTTTCTATCTGTGGCCGATTTTAGACCTGCTACCCACTCATTCACAAAGAAAGAAATTGGCTTCCCATTTCCAAGCTGCCAGGCCGATGTAGCTAACACGCTTCAGCCATAAAGTGTACTATTCCACACCCAGGAGCCACCTGGACAATTTTGTTTAATTTGCATTAAGTTTTGCACTTTTGTATCCCAAAACACTTGGGCAGTAACACACAAGCTAATTGACTTTTTGGTTGACTCAATAATCTTCAGCTTGATTTAGCAAGTAATGCATGGTTAAAAAGTCCTCAAAAAGTTGAATTCCAAGACCACTTTCACCCTCTGGCTAACATAACTGCTTTTTAATAACCAAGGGCACAGTTTTTTTGTCCCCCGTTTGCCACCAGAAATCCAACATAAAATTCATCGTAGAACAAAGCTAAGCAGATCATTTAAAGGAAGAGAACTGGCTAACACAACTGCTTTTTAATAATCGAGGGCACAGTTTTTTTGTCCCCCGTTTGCCACCAGAAATCCAGCATAAAATTCATCGTAGAGCAAAGCTAAGCAGATCATTTAAAGGAAGAGAACTCATAGATAGGTAAAACATTCCTGAAGTGATTTAACTAAAATCAATGTACCTGCTTTTGATAGACACTTGGCCTTCCAGCTTTGTAATTTGTTGTCAAACTAAGCTGGCATTCCACCAAATTGCTTTGTTTTGTTTTTGGAGACTCCAATTGGGAGGCCTAAATAAATTTTAAGGCGTTTCTTTGACTTTTTGTGAAAGCTCTTACCAATCCACTTCGATATTTCGTTATCATATTTGGGCTCAGAAACATGAAGGATGTTTGAGCATTAACAACCTGACCTGTGAGTGTGACACAACCAAACCCTCTTAAGGCATTACTAAGGGCAGCACAAGAAGAGAAGGGAGCCCTAAGGAATAGAGTGTAATCATCGGCAAAGAAAAGATGTGAAACGGGCATACTCCTCATGGAGAGTTTCAAACCATTACACAAGTTCAAATGGTCCAAATCAGTCAATATAGCCAATAGGTTCCAAGCATAATGCAAATACAAAGGCAATAAAGGCGTTGAAAGCGTTCTGACGCTTTAAATAAACAGAAATTCATCCCACTAAATTCAGTTCAAAGGAGAGAGTCTCCACACATTGCCACAACAGATAAATCCATTTTTAACAAAAACCATTCTCCTTAATGATTGAAAAAGTAATAACCATTTGACGCGATGAAATGACTCGCTCCTCAATGATTTTAAACACAATCTACATGAATGCTGGAAATGCAGACTTTGTTTACGGATTTAGAACTAATCTTCCTATTGATTATCAAAGTAAAGAATTAGGGTAGCATCCAACCTCCTGTGACTATTCACCTTATGGTTTGATAGTAAAATAAGAATTAAGCCCCAGGCCGCCAAAGTACCTCGTGTATAGAAGTGAAACATGATGACTTGCTAATATAAGATGTTTTTTACGAAATCAAGATCAGCAGCGTAGTAAGTCTTACCAATGATCTGCGACTCCAGGAAATGCACAAGCCAAATACTTAAGAATTGCATGACTGCAAAGACAATTAAGACAATGGAAAGTTAAATATGTAAAATCTGCACTCCAGAGGGAAAAAAAAAAAAAAAAAAAGTAAATAGAATTTGTCGAGTTTTACTTATACTACCTCTCAGTCAGCTTAAATCTTCCATCAACTATTGCCGGCACTTTTCTGAAAGGGTTTATTTCTGAAATGAAATTGTCGCCAAAGGAGAAAAACAACTTTGTTGAATGAGTTGTTCAACAAACTGCAACCTACTTTTTATCAAAAATAATCTTCTAGCTAGGGTAATATAACTCCAGTTTTTTTTTAACCGATGAGAAACGATGGGTTACCTAGAAATTCAGGGCGCAAGTGCTGACGTGAAGCCAAGTCAACTTTGATTTCCTCGAAGTCAATTCCATTAACCCTAAAAAAAATTGAAGCACAGATTATAAGAGCTTTTACAGAGTTGCTCCTCAGATTATGAGAAATTGAGATGAATCGAAGATTGATTACTTGCAGAATACGACAATTGCGCGAGAGGGCTGTGACATTCGATCGACATACACCTTCAGCCCCATCTTCTATCTCTCTCTTTCTGGATTTCTGATTCTCAGTGCAGATTTCTTTATGTGTCGTCGACGATGATGATAAGATTCAACTGCTGGGACAAGTCAATGAAATAATGGGAAAAAGACACTTTCACCCCTAAGTTTTGACACAAAGACCATTTTATTCCTTCCACTTTCACCTGTTTAGGCATCGTTTGGGTAGCGGATAGTCATGGGTGGGGATAAGTCGGATAAGAATTGGGAGGATAAGGTTGCAAAAATAGATTTTAGGAAATTTAGATTTTCACCCCGTTCCTAGGTAGAAACATATGGATTTGGATCTTCTACAGCGTACTGCCTCTGCATGTACGACTTCTTTAAAACAGATTATTTGTTTCTCCGGATAAAAGTAAAAAGGCGCGGTGGTTGAGAACATGTAACCGAAACTTGGTAGAAAAAGTCTGCTGCTGTTGGTAGAGAGAATGAATTATCTATTTCAGTTGTTGAAAACCGGAGAAGGGACCCAGCCCGAACCCGAGACCGAGCCGGACAGACGTAGCGCGTGGTTGTTCGGACCTTAACTAGGTCCTCCCTCCTTAACACCTAAAATTCTCCCGTGAACCAAGATGTGGTTCTCTTTTTCTTCTCAACACAATAGTTGCGTATGAACTCATTCTGAGAGCTCGATTTGATCATTCATTTCTTAATGGTCTTTGCTCGTAACGACCACGAAGTTGATACGATGATGCAATTGACATTGTTAACTCTTAAATGAGCCGGATTAAAACCGAGCTCTAAGTCCGGTGAAAATGTTTGTTCAAAGAACCCATTTATCACGTAAGCAACAAAACATTCAACTTCTGGAAGAAGGATAAAAAAACCAAGTAGAAAAGAGTAATCTTCACATTACCACCAAACACGACCTAATAATCAATTACGATACTAAATAGACAAATATCAGGAAAAAAAAAAAAAAAAAAAAAAAACAATCTACTAAAAAACACTTTCTAGACTACGCGCGATTCAGCATATCCATCCGCTAAAATTATTTCCCTGCTAACAAGGCAAGTAGAGAATATACATCAACCCAAGAGTCCAAGACCTAATCCTTGCTAAGATAACTAAAGCTGAGCTTATCTAGAGATATCCAGAGAGCGATGCTTTCTTACAGCAGAGATGTATATACAAAGTTGCAAATTTGTCTATTGATTGTTGTCATCCACTGGTTAGATCAATCCCAGTTCGCAGTTGGTTTCTTAAGTCTGGCCTCGGATTAGGCCAAACACTAGCTGAATACGCTTGGCTAGGGTTTTGACCGGAAGCGATGCTAAGTGGCGTCCCTGATTTTTCACCAAGCTGAGGAGGTGCAGATTTTGGCTCAACCTTGGGGGTGGTTTCAGCTTTGTCCTTTGGCTTCGAACCACCGGCGTATACAAAACTGCATAATACGACCTGCAAGTAGTAACATGGACGCTGTTGTTCAGGAAACAGGGCAAATATATGAAACTGAACCCGTTGATTACAAGAACATCACAGCATACAAAGAAATAAAACTGTCCCAAAAAAATTGTTCACTTTCATTTTTTGTGATTCGTAATATTGTAGATTTCTAAAATGCCCTAAAAAGAGTAGGAATGATAGCATTGAGAAGTTAAATAGTGGGAGGTATTTCGGTAAATGATATGGAAAAAGTTAGGGGGAATGTAATGATTACATTACATGTCTCCTTAAAAAGTTGGAATCCCCAAGAGGACCAAAAAATGGGACAGAGCGAGTACATGTTCATTGTGGTCGTCTTTTTCTTAATTATACAAGGACAATATAGTCATTAACATGCACTTACATTCCTCAGGCTCATATACTAGCTTGAGGGAAAATGATGAGAAGGAAATGGGGGATATGTTACTTATACCCGTCTCATATCCCCAACCCGACGCTGGATTTAAAAACAAAAGAGTTCAGGAGATGACCTACCCATATGAACCATGTTATCACATATAAAAAACAAAATTGAACCAAGAGGTGACAAAGTAATCTTAGTAATCTTAGTCTCATTTCATACTTTAGTTCACATTGCATACACAACATGGGTGAAGGAGGTTATTTAATCGCTCGCAGAATTTGACTCCATTATCTTTGTAAATGCAAGTAACGAACACTATACAAAATAGGAATATACCTGAACTGGGGTTCCTGCAATTAGCAAGCCGTCAACTCCTCCTCCAAGGATATGGCCATCAGGTCTACAAAAGGAAACACTTAACCCACCAGTTCGACTGCGAGGCCCACCACTGTCAGCAACCAAGTAAGAGCCTGACAAGCATAATAACTGGAAATGTCCCTGAAAATATTAATTAATCCAGTGAGCATTGTTTGGCACATTGGAACGAAGAAGTGGCATTTAGAATAGAAAGAACAAGAATGCAAGATAAGTTCTTAAACATTACAAAGAAAACAGGTTAAGTGAAATCATCGAACTCCTTACTGCGACGCCGTTAGTTTAGAGTAGGTTACTCGAAGTTCGGCACACTGAAGGGGTGAAAGTGTCGTTTTCCAAACTGGAAGGGGTGAAAGTGTCCTTCAGTCATAATTGAGGGGTGAAAATGTCTTTTACCCAAGATTTAATCCAAAAGACCGTCCATCCCAACAAGTCCATTGCCTCACACCACATGTTTCTTAATAACCATCGATGTCTGGCCAGCGTGTACAATCTCACACTTGATGTTCGTCATTTTCACATGAATAAACAGCTTTTCAACTATGACATTGTATATTGCTATTCAGAAATCACTTTCTGAGGTCAATATCATAGATTTCCACACCCTTTTTCACGAGGTCAGCCTCAGTGGTTGACTACTTGATTTACTCCATCACTCAGCCACGCCACCATCACCAATATCTTTTCCTTCGCTGTTCACCACCCAACCATAACCCTTGCCTCGTCTTCTAAACCCAACCCTGCCTCATCGTCGGCTCATCTACCCACCGTCACCATCACTCTCCAATGAATCAAATCACCTGCCAAAATCCACCCCATTGCCCTAAAACAAAACATCATCCTCGACATGGCAAATCGATTAGTGCTCGCTGTCAACAAATTGGTTCATGATTAGATGCTGTTAGTGCTCGGCAATGGAGTATGGGTTGTGGGTGGAGTTGTGAGAGAAATGTGAAAGAGTAAAGTTTGGCTTCTGGGTATTGTAGTGGCAGGCTATGAGTGGGTCATGGCTGAGGACAGTTACCTAGTTGAATACTACTTTGTTGGGTTCGGGGTCAACTGACGTGTTTGTGGCATCCATATGGAGCTCACAAGTAAATCTCTCTTTCTCCGAGTCTCAGGTCAGCGAAGGGAGGGTGTCATGGTGGTGGTGGTAGCAACTTATGGTATGAAGAAAGAGGGCCTCAAATAATTGGTTGAAAATAATTCAAGGGCACAAGCTAATTAGAGATGGTTAATAGGTTGAAGTGTAGTTAGTTTTTGAACCACATGTATGCTTTCTGCACTTAGGTAAGACCGAGTGTGTTTTCTGAATTTTTTTTTCCCACAATGACCAGCTTGATCTATGAGGGGTTCCAACTTCCCCGTTATGCTTGTTGATATATCGAATTAGGAAAGTTGAGAGTCATGTTTAGGCAACAGCGGAGGCGCGGAGCAACATGGATACAATTGGGGGCATAGCCCCACTCAACTTTTGAAAATTTGAATACTCCCCGTGTTTTGTTTAGATTTTTCATTTCAGCCCCCAAAAAATGCACTATAGCCCCCATTCAATTTTACCCAATTTTAATTTTATCCTTATATTGTTATTTTTTTTACATTTTAGCCGTCACTGTAATGAATTTCTGGATTCGCCCATGTGTTTAGGAGCCCAACTGGTAAGAGTATTGTCCTAAGCTGAGGGATCACTCCCACATAAATCAAGTCCCTAATTGCAATCACATGTCATGACAATTTCACTTCTTAATTACCTATTGTGACAAATAAACACCTTCCGGTGCAAGAGTGATGCAGGCTATGTGAACGAGTCGTTTGAATACTCAACCAATCCCAAGTAAAGATCTAGTATGTGTTACAAACTTAAAACTCCTGGATCCACAAAGCAGTGCACCACCACCCCTTATATTGAGCAATCTACATAAACATGCTTAAACTGGTGCCTAGGATATGCACTCCTGTGACTTGTGTTTTACTGAATATGTTACCTAAAACATGATGATATCAAAAATTTGGAATATGCAATGACACCAAACACATATTTCAACCTCATATGTTAATATAAAGCATACTCGTAGAGACTCCAAAAAAAATCAACCTCATATGTTACTGGTCTGTCGAAAGGTGCGGGCTGGCGTAGTTTGACTGCAGAAACGGCACCACTGGCTGAGAGAATACATACTGCCCTTGGCCTCTGCTGCGCAAATGAAAGTATCTTTGAAGCAATGTCCTGCAGGGTTTGAAAACTGAGTTATCTTCTGTCTGTAAGCCTTTAGGAAAACACAAGCTGTAGTTTGAACACTAAGCATTCTCATTAAAAATTGAACAACGAAGGAAAAAGGCGTCATATTTAACACTAGAAGACATCACCCTTTTGTGATTATTGTAATTACTTTTTTAGAATCGCACTCGGACATGATCCTTGTCTGGCACATATGCTTATAAAATTTCAGGTCAGTTTTTTTGGTTTGGTGTAAAAGAGCATCTCCCACCTATATCTCCATTCTCTATTTTTTATGGTGAAAAATTGAGAGGTCCCATGCACCCTCTACTTCTCCATTTTTGGAGAAAAAATGGAGCTTTGCGGTCTCCCACTTTTGGGAATCCATTTTATTTTTTCCGGAGATTAGGAGATATAGATTATCTTCAATTCTTATTTTTTTGGAGATATGGGGTTTCGGGATGGGAGGATAAAAAGTCCAAAATAATCAAAAAATGAGATATGGAGGTGGGTGGGAAATACTATAACAGACCCCATTGTGGATTTGGGAACTTCAAAACTCATCCAAGAAAGATTGATATCATAAGATAAACTTTTAAAAGACTCATTTGTGCGATAAATTAGGAAGGATTCTCGAGCAAATGTATGAGCAGAAAAAATTTAATATCTATGTCCTATAGAAAAGATCCTAGATCATTACATGTAACGCAATTACTTAAACCAGTGCAGCAATAATTCATCCAATCATTACGGAAATTCGACTCAGACTTAAAGTTCGAATAACACACAGATACTGCAGCCGGTTATGTTTCAGAAATACAGAAAGTAAGAACTCAATTTAATTTCTAAGCAGTGATTGTCTGCACACTAATAAGGAACAATAGATGTTATTCACACATAGCATACTCTGGTGAAAGTATAGTGTTATGCTGTTTTGATAGAAACTTTAGGTTTATGGGCTTTGATGCACATGTCTAATTAGGCATGTAGTGCAATGAGTTGACTATAGAAGTTTATTCTTATGGACTTATGGGAAGAATGTTATTCAATAGTTGGACTATTGTCTTCAAATTGGCAGAGAATAAGTCTGTTGAGATATTGAAATTTTAACTTCGAAATACATTGAGAGTATCTGCGAATTGCAATCAATAGTGAAGCAGTTTGCTATTTCTGAAATGTGACTTAATGGTGAATGCACCAGCAAATGAAACTTACCACACTATAACTTCGACTACTGAGTTAGATTAGACCTACATTTGCAAATAAATGCTCTTTAAAACAGCCACTTCAGTTCCACAAGTGCATTTTATACACATCTTATATGGCTACTGTTCTGTAAGGTGTCCAAACTCCAAACCCTGAAAACAGTTTGCAACACCTTCCAATCTCAAATAACAAGAAAGTTATTGGCTAATAAAACAATCATAAACTTAGCCACCCATCCATCAGAATGAAGATACCTATCACCAATAACCTTAAATTTCAGGTCACTGATTTCCCATATAAGTGTCATGTATAAGGGAGAGGCATGCCTTGTTTTCCTCTGCATTACAACTTGGTGAGGGGCTTGTGTTATGTCATTTTAGCCTTTTTTTTTAAAGTCCACCGGAGCAACTCCACAAGTTCAAGCTTTGCTTCATCATTAACTGGCAAAAGAGGAAATGGGAGAAGGCTTGGAGTTGGAGGCGTTATGTGGTTCATCTAAACCGCAGTCGACAAACTAACACCCACATTTCGGAGTAGTTGGGAAGGTTTGATGTCTTTTTCAGTTTGCAAGTGTCAAGAGCTATGGTAATCCTAGTAATACTTCTACTTGTTTCCTTCTGCATCAGAAAAAAATTGTCTTTTGACTCTAGGCTTCTCAAAATGTGGCCAATCTTTATCCTTACCATTACGCATTGCATGGTGAATTAGAAAGTGTTTTCTCAGAGAGTTTTAAGGAACAACCAACTTCCTCTAAACAACTACAGACTTGAGAGCTAAAGGACATAGAACTTTATAGCCATTACTTTATATATGGAATGATCAGTAAATCAAATCAGATGTAAGTCACTATAGATAAATTATGCTTACAAATAACGATGAGCCATACCTCTCCTACTCTGACGTTCATGACATGTGGTGTAAATGCAAGTCCCGCCGACCTATTCATCCATTCACCTGAAAGATGCCATCAGTAGTAGAAATTTAGGCAGATTTCTCCACAATCCAAGAAGTAAAATAATACTAACCAGGGAAACAATAAAGCTAAGACCAAACATAACTAAGTACAAATAACAATTTCCCACTGAAAAGGGAAGAAGAGTAAGCTCTACCCTAGAATTCAAATCTGTTGGGCTATGTAAATTTGTAAAGTGCGTCAAGAACTCAGATCAATTTTCAAAGCGAGAAGAACGCTTTCTGACTCTTCAGGATACTTCTTTTACAGACAACTGATAACTAAGATATGAGAATGAATAGCCTCACGAAATTTTAGGAAATGTTATGATTAGATAACTAAACATGATATCTACAAGACTATAACATGATATTAGCACACTGCCAATAGTGAATACTTAACAATTAACATGATAGTGTAACTACAACTTACAACCACTACCACAAACCAATCCTATCGATAAACTACACTCACAATTTATAAGGAAGTTAAAATATATTTGAGATGATAACTTACCAAGAGGAGCTAGTTGTTGCTTCCAACCACTACCCCGAGGCCGGCCTCTGGCCCGTTTCGGCGTAGAATCCGAACGAGGTTTCGAAGACAACGGAGAGAGTCCCAAGGACATGTTAGTGCCATCAGGACCATACTTTCTAGGCCTACCCCTTTTTTTCTTAACAGAAACCCCAATTGGCACACCAGAAGGCACTACACTAAGGCCATGAGGAGGAGGAGGAGGAGGAGGAACAATAAAGGGTTTGTTTTCCACTTGAAATGTTGACTCTAAAGAGCTATTATCTCTAGTACTCTGCACTGAATTGCTAGGGTTAGATAGAGATCTAAAACCATGTGGTACATGGAACTCATTACCACTAGTAGTATATGCTATATTCCCGGAATCAGAACCAGAACCATGGATATAATAATTAGAAAACCCAGTTAAAGCCATGCCTTCTCTTCCATCCATGCATTTACAGAAACAAATTACACACAAGAAAGAAAACCCTAAAACTAAAATTTCCCCAAAAATCTAACCCTCTAAAACAGACAACTATCACTTGAAATAGAACTAACCCAGATCAAAGACTGGTCTGGTAGAGGGAAATTCGCAAGAAAGGCAAGAGCTTTCACACTGAAAGCTTCAAGATTCTACAAGATAGACAGAACCCAGATCAGAACAAGAAATCAAACCCCAAATTCAAGAACTTTCTGCTCTCAGAGCCTGTTTTCCGTAGAATGCGGGTGAGAGCTGAAGAAGGAGACCAGTCAAAGCAAGAACTGTGAAATCTTTCAAGAAACGAAGAGAGAAGAGAAATCCTAGATTTGAAATCAAAGGGAAAGGAGAGAAATTGGATGTGGGTTAGTGGGTAAAAGACAAAAAGTGAGTGAGTGAGAGAGAGAGGGCACATAAAAATTGGAGCTTGTGAATGGAGTAAAAGAAATAAAGATGAAGCCTTTAGAGTCTTTAGACCCCTTTTTTGTAATTGCAGGACTAAATTAGAAGTCAGGGTCTCTATTGGGAGATAAAGTGACATGTACATGCTACCAAGAATGATCAAAGGCCATTGGAGGAGGGACAGTGCCAAGAAAACCCATTACCAAGATCCAATTTTTTTGGTGAAATTGGACATAGAGATACCACTCCTCTTTCTCTCTGGTACTAGCAGTACAAAACTACAAATCTCTCTCTGTCATCATCTATCTCTCCCTCTCTTGTTGCTGCAATGGTGTGAACTTTGACTGAGCCTGAGTGAGGAGAGAGTAAAGCAAAAAAGGGGTTAAGCTAACAACTTGAAAAGAGAGATATTGGTGACTGATTAGCCTGTGATTTAGGAACTTTTATCTTTAGTTTCTCACTTTTATTATCTCATTGGATCTATATTAGGACTTTAAACATGTTAAAGTGCAAAAAAGTGAAACATGAGTTTGTGGAGAAATTTTTTGGTGCTCTACAACAAATTAAAGTGTAATATTTAAACGAATTGTCACTGATTTGTAGACACTCATCGGTTGTAGAGCACCACGTCGTGCTCTTTTGGAGCACTAAAAAATTGTTCGAGTTTGTGACATTTCAGTTCAATGTGGTGGGCGTTTATTTAAATGAGACACGTTATGTTTCACTATTTTTTTACCTTTTTCATTTTTTTTACAAAGAGGTAAAATTTAAGGGTGAATAAACGAAGGGTAAAGCAAATCATCATCCTCCCAAATTCATCAAGGGTTTCAAGTAAGTTGTTTTATCATTTAACCAAGATCATAGACTGGTTCATGACACAGGGGCATGTTCAAAACATGGCAACTGAGCTGCTGGGATACAGGGGCATGTTCAAATCATTTAGGATGAGTTTGGGAATGCTTCTGCTGCCAGCACAACTGCTTTCCAACAGCTGAGGTTTAGGGTGTTTGGTAAAAATAAAATTACTGCTTTTGCAGACAGTTTCGGCTGTCTCACAGCAGTTTTCAGGAAGCAAGAGAGGAGACGCTTTTGCAGAAAGTGCTTTTGATTAATTTATCTACAACCGATTTTAACCTTACAATTTTTGTAAATATCAATAGTTATCTTTACAGAAATGACACGTGTCATATATTTTTGTCATTTTACCTTCTCACAGCAACTTCACAGTTGATTTTACTAAACACAAAATTACTACATTAATATTTCACAACAGCTTTTACTTAATATTTACCAAACAACTTTTTATCAAGAATTCACAGCAGCTTTTCCACAATGTTCTCACACAACAGCATTCTAGCACCGCCACAGCATTCCCAAACTAGCCCTTAGAGTCGCTGAAAAATCTCATAGAACCAGAGATTTCTAATGTAAAAGATTGGACCTTGAGCTGTCAAGTGGGGCGGAAGACCACCACATGCACCAGCCATAACAGGCTTGGTTCAAGGCTGAAATAGCCTGGCCCGGGACTGGGGTGGTCCAAGACCGGCGATAGCCCCCCTAGGTGGCAGTCCAGACTGATTCCGGAATTAGAGAACCGCAGGACCTGCCCACCAATTCACTACATACATACATACATGTACGTGTACTGTGTACACACGGGCTAGGACTGGCCTGCCATGATCTGGTCCACCCATAGGGGTCGGGGTTCCGTGGGCCAGCTGGTCCTAAATTTCTGGCTTTTAGGGCCACACCGGCCCACCTCAGTCCAGGAGTGGCGGTCCTCCTTCAGATGGGACGGTCCCGGGCCGGACTGGCCCATTTCACAGCTCTATGAAACATATAAGATGATCTCCAACAGCTCTCAGAAACATCATAGTTTGAAGGTAGAATTTACATAACATTACCCCAATAAGCATCATTACATGTTCTGGCCCAAAAGAACTACTACTAGCTAGCTTCAAGCAGTCCATGAGAACTATAGCCACTCCAATGCACCCGAATAAGCATAAATACATCATCAAAGAGAGTGAAGGTGAACAAGAGAATTCAATAGAGGCCATCCAACAGTCGCTTGGGGATAGCCTTGCATCGAGACTTAATCTCATTAATGGCGTTCTTCTTCTTTCTCACCTCCAACTTAGCCGCCTCGAACATACACTTCAATTCCTCAACCTCATTTTCACCTTTCCTCTTCTCTATTTCCATCAATCCAATTTTTCCCTTCAGATGTTCAACCTTTTCCATGTTCTGCTTTCGCTTGTCTCTGATATGCTTGCATTCTTTAAGGCAATTTATGGTTTCTGAAACTTCAGAAAGACGCTCTTTAAGCCATTCCACAGTCAAACCCATGAGTGCAACCTCTTTCACAAAGCATGAGTATTTATTCAAGCGATCGTGACTCAGCTGCTGCAGTGGAATTTGGAGTCCCATGAAAACCTCACAGACACCTCGTACTGCAAATGATCTGAACATAGTTGATTTGTAACGACAGTCTTTAGCTATATCTCCAAATTTCTTGATGATGGCATCCATGGTAGCGGAGTGCTTCTGATCCACGAAATAGTTCCCTACATTCACCATCGTTTTATCAGTCCCCCAACACCCAGCACCACTACTTGAAACATCATCAAATGTGCTCGCCCAATTCAGCGTGGAAGACGTAAGACTGCAACTCCCGGCTGGATCATGAAACCCTGAAATCATTTGAGCAATTGGGGCTTCTTCGTTGCAAGCTGAATCACATAGAGAAGTTTCCAGCAGCAAAGAGTCTTGAAGTTCATTTTTCTCGGAAGATGTTAACTTATGGACCATTTCTTCCCTAATTTCCCTGCCTTCAGGTATACTAGACGCATCCTCTATGATATCTGTTTGGTCTTTTTGCCTTTCTGCTTCGGAATTGCTTGGAGAAGGTTGGGGTTGATTGCTCTCTTGAACTTGCTTTGCTTCCTGGAAATCTGCATTCAGTGATTTTAGTTTCATGGCATACTGGTTGTAGCTAGCCAAAGTAGTAATAGCAGCATTGGAGAGTTAGGTAAAGAGAAAATACCTGCCAAGACAGGAGCTTCTGGACCATTTCTCTCAGGTGTACTAGGAGCATCCAACATCGTAGAATTTTGGTTACATAGCTCCCGTGTTTTTTCTTGCGCCTGAGCTGGTTCGTGGGGAAGGCTTGCTTCTTGCGTTCCTTGATCCTGTAAACCTGCAGTACGAAAAATAAAAAATTACTATTCATGGTTTTTGGAACACTTGCTTTGAATCCTTAACTAATTCACTTGACATAGTTAAACGGGTAAAAGACAATTTACTTAGTCACCTAAAACCATGGTTTTAAATAACGGTATCGGCCGACGTATCGGTTTCGGTCGCGGGTAACGGAATTGGTCTGTATCGCAGAAACTGTAACGGGAATCGGGAACCGAACGCGTGAATGTAAAATAATCGTCAAAAGATACAAAAAGTATTTTTAAGAGAATGTTTTGTATATCTAATATATTTATAGTCATGTACTAGTTCTTTAGGCCATGTCTAACTAGTTTTTAGACAATTAGACATTGTACACTTCATTATATAACAAATTAATATAATGAGGATACAGCGTATTGGGTGTATAGCCAGGATATCGGTGCGTATCGGCCGTTACATGAGGATATCGGTGCGTATCGGCTGTATCACTTGTGAATATGATTCACGTGAACCGTATCGGGTGTATCGGACTCGGCCACTACCTTTTCAGTTAAATATCGGCCGTAACGTAACGGTAACGGCCTTTATTTGAAACCCTGCCTAAAACCTCAAAAAGAGGTTTCGCTCCCAAAACTCGCGCTATCATATGAAATAATAGTTTCTTATTATCCTCGTATTAGATAATGATTATATATAGGCACTCTCATGGCGCCATCAAATGCAATCCATTTTCGCGCTTCCGCTCCAGGTGACTTAGCTTTCATCCCCTCAAGTTTGATGCAAAGACACTTTCTCCCTTCCTAGTTTGGGAAATGAAAATTTCACCCCTTTAGTGCGCCAAATTTCAGAATAGCTACACTCCCTAATTGTGATGCCGTTTGTCTGCGGGTGAGGTCCGTCACTGATAGTAGTATTTGGGACAGATCTTCCTTCTTGAGTATAGAATGACACAATCAGGGGTGTAAGTGTCCTGAAGTTTGGTACACTAAAGGAGGAAAAGTGTCATTTTCCAAACCTAAAGGGTTGAAAGTGTCAAACCTGAGGGGGAGTGCCTTTTACTCTAGTTAAAAACTTTTACATTTTGGGTAAAAGACACTTTCGACCCCCCGCCCAAGTTTGATACGACACTTTCAATCCTTCGAGTTCGGGTAAGGACACTTTCACCCCCGTAGTGTGCCAAACTTCAGGACACTTACACCCCCCTAATTGTAATGTTGTTGGTCTAGAGGTGGGGGTCTGTCACTGAAAGTAGTTTTTAGGACAAGTTTGCCCCTTTGCAGTATGGAATGACCAATAAATCCCCATTGGATGTATAAATTACAACTCAACCAAGAATTTTCATTACTTTTAGGGCCCGTGATGCCGTTTATCGTTGTGACATCAGCAGGGTTTGATGGTATTACTACCCTAAAATAATGAACGTTGGGGGCTTCAATGGTCATTCAATATTCTAAGAGGGTAAATTGTCACAAAAAAAACTACTCTCAGTGACGTACCCACACCCTAGAATTATGGCGTCACAATTAAGGGGTGCAAGTGTCTTGAAGTTTGGCACACTATGGGGGTAAAAGTGTCATTTCCCATACTAGAAAGCGGTGGAAGTAGTATCTTTGGATCAAACTCGAGGGGGGTGAAACTGTCTTTTACCCTTACAATTTACATATCCACAAAACTGATAGGTCTAGCTACACTATCCTTACCCAATGTCACTGGGTGATAACATGACTAGTAATGATAATTTTTCCTCTACAACACACGAAATCCAGTTCCAAGAGGAAGGTAAGAGAATTACCTGCTATGAAAGAAGCATCGCGTTCAATTCTCACAGGAGATGTTAACTCCGGCAACGTTCCCTCTCCATTTCCTCCTCCAGCTGAACTACTAGCATTCAGATATACGAATTTAAATTTGATCGGTTTGAGTTTCAGTTTTTTGCTTCCCTTGAGTGGAACGTTGGTGTCTGCTTCTTTTTTTCGCAAACCATTGGTGTCTGTTTCTTGTTCAGCCCTACTTCTTTTTTTCTTCATCTGCCATGTGAAATAAACAAAATAAAATAAAGTTAGTAGTAATAATCTTCATATGGTTAAGTGCAACTCGATTGAATAAAAATGGTAATGGCACTATGATAACTTGTCAACGACTAGGGCTCCATTGGATTGGTGGTAAAACATTTTCCAGTCCGTAAAGAATTACCTGCCCGGAAGCCGCAGCTAACATTACAGTTTTTTGCGACTTCCTTGACCTAACTTTTTCCGCTGTACAAGAAGCATCACCCACAAAAGAGGTATAGTGATTTGATCTTCGAGGTTGTGGCTGTGACTGCCAATTTTGCTGCAGGTAGGTTACGTGGTCTTGCCGTACTTCTTGAACATCTGCAGTGAGAACTTGGTACATTTTAGCATATGATAACCCCTTAAACTACCTAAGATCAAATTTTGGGGTTGTGAAGCTGCTGTAGTACAACAAAGATTACAAGTTGTTATATATCATGGAATCACAGAATAAGAACAACATCACCACTATAATACTTCTAAACTGCAAGTGCACAACCACACAAAGCTAGAAACATGAACAATCATGTCCTAAACACCATGTTCATAAACTAAGCCGAAATGTGAATGGTTATTTTGACAGGAGAGAGAACGTGAGTGTCGTCAGTGATGTGAGAGGATGTGCAGTGAGATTTAGATGACCACAACTTTGAACAAGGTAAAGACAAAGAAATGAAGGAGAAAACCACAAGGGGAGAGAAGAAACTAATCACCAATTTGCTGTACAACAATGTTTTAAAATCTTTGAAATATTGGATGGATGGACGGCTTCTAGCCAGGGCCGGCCCTATAGGTAGGCTGACGAGGCGGCTGCCTTAGGATCCCGAGGCGGCTGCCTTAGGCCCCAGGGCGGCAGGGCCCCGTGTTTTATAACTGTAGTTTTTTAAAGATACCCGTACTTAAGTTCATTAAATACTTTTTTTTTGAGAAACAAGTTCATTAAATACTTTAATGTAATATTATAGTAAATTGTGCAATAGGTTTGTGGTAATTAATATTTTTTCCACAAGCTTGACCCAAGTTCGAAACTCTTTACTGCGTACTGAAAATTTTTATTTTTTATTTATCTGTCAAAAAATTAATGGGTAAAAGACAATTTCCACCCCTTGAGTATGGGTTCAATACAAATAAATGCGTTGCTGAACATTAAATAAAGCTAACCTAATATAATCTCTAAATCAACCTAATGTGTTACGCACACATACTAAAAGTTTAAGAATATTTTGTTCTAAATAAACTCTTTTATGTGTAATTGTTTTCTATAATTGGGGTTTGTTCCTTGTTTTTGAGTGCCTTGGCCCGGCCTGCATATCGCCCACATAACTCACACCCTAATCAACAAGGATCATGTCCGACATGAGTGTGATACCTAGATTGAAGAGTCCCGGTAACCTAGTCCAAGAGACATTGGGCTTGGTTCGGTTCGGCTCGGCCAAAAGGCGGAGCCACATACTTTTAAAAATTGAAATTTCATTATTTTTTTATTAAATTTTCAGTTTAACCCTATAAAAATTACACTACAACCCCCACTTAGCAATCCAAATTTTAAATTTTATACAGATTTTGTTTAAAAAATTTCATTTCAGCCCCTACTGCAACGAATTCCCAGATCTTTGGATCCGGCCCCGGCTCGGCTCAAAGACAACCACAGAGGTAGAGGTGATGAGGAAGGGGGGCTTGTGTTATTTCTAGGTGGAGAGTGAAAATGGAGACCTACCTAATCTTTGGTGGGCCTGATGGGTTGTAGAAACAGGGGAGACCCTAATTAAGTTGTGGTATCAGTGAGTTGACTCAACTTTCAACCTCCACCACCACCACCTGGAATCAGGTGAAGTCTCTACATGCAAAAATTGATGATGATGTTCTTCTCACACACACAAACACAGAGACATTGAACAAATAACTCTAGCATTTCTTAAATTATTATTAGTGTCTTCATCTCTAAAACAAAATCACCCTTTTTTGTTTAAAAGGCCACTGGTGACATTATTCTCAGAAGAAGACCACAAACCTTTGCTAATGAAGTTGCAAAAAGCGAGTGGAGGGAGAGGATCAAACTTTAGACCAAGGGGAGGACCATCTTTGCGAAACACCTTCTTCAAGATGTTGCCTGCACACTCCAAATGATCATTTAGAAGAAGCCGGACAACCACATCATGACCACCCCCCTCCAACAACATTTTCTTCCCTCCGCCGCTATCACCGCCGTGCCTCTGCCTCTTCCCCCGCCGGCAGCCACCCATAGTCAATGAACGGAGGAGCTTCAATGTGTCTCTCTTTACTGGGGTGGAGTGTACTATCAGTAAAATTCAATTGTCTGAGACTGTTGATCAATGATCACACCAGTAGTACTCATTTTCATCAAAAGGATCACTCACCTACTACTCTGTCCCACCTCTTGCCCATCATTGGAAATATTTGACTCGTATATGGGTCACTTTGACCGGGTGATTTCGATAGCAAAATAATGCGATTTTTCGATAATTTTTTGACGGTGTTATGGAGCATCTTATACTCTACAATACCATAAAAAAATTATCTAAAAATTAAATTATTTTGCTATCCAAATCACCGAGTCAAAGTGACCCAGTGAATAGTGGTAAAAGTAAAAATTATGAGGAAGAGCTGGGACAGAGGTAGTATTGAAATTGGTGGACCCCTCCATTTATTTCTCACCTTATTTTATTGTGTAAAGGACACTCACATTCATCCCTCTAGATTGACTGAAGGACATTTTCACCTCTTCCGGTTTTAAATAACACTTTCAAGTTGCAAGTTGCAACCATTTAGCGAACTTCACATTCCTTATTGTGACGCTGTTAGTCTCGAGTTGAAGTTTGTCACAAAATATAAACAAAATTGTTCTCACATATTATGCAAAATACATGAGCTAATGAAGCGACTTTTTACATGATAAGAGCAAAATTTTATTTTCAAAACTATTTTCAGTAGAGGGGTGAAAGTGTTCTTTTCCGAACTAGAAGGGAAGGGTGAAAGTATCTTCAGTTATTTTGGAGGGGATGAAAATGACTTTTGCCCTATTTTATTTGACAGATCTTTTCATACAAATTTACAACCCTTATATTAATAGACAATCTTTTTATATGCCTAATTTTTAAAATTTAAACATTTTGGAACAAGATATTGTACTTCCTCCGTTTCTTCTCTTTCAGTACGTTTTGATTTTTGTCATTATTCACGAAATCACTTTCACCCGGTGATTTAGATAGCAAAACGATCTAATATTTTGACAAATTTTTTATAATATTGTATAGTAAAAGTTGTTATATAACATGATGAACAAATTATCAAAAAATTGTATCGTTTTGCTATTCAAATCACCCGATCAAAATAATCCAGATACGAGTCAAATAGTCAAAGCGTAGAGAAATAGAATAAAAAGAGGAAGTACTATTTTGTTAAAGTACATAAAATGTCATATATAAGCTCACAGTTACAGTACTTACTACGTAAGGGGAGGGTAAGAAGTTGAACCCAAAAATCGCTCACTCTACTCAACAAAAGGAGGGTCGTTGAACAACTATTGGATAACATTAATGACTTGTAACAATTTTCTCCTTTTGTGGAGGCTACCGTCCTTTCAACCGCTCTCTTCAAAGCTCCTGAAATTTCTCGAGGAATGCTCAACTTAACTCGAACACCAGAGTTATCAATATAAAAATAATTCAGTATGCTGAAACCCTGTAAAATTAGATTATTGCAACACCTTTGTAATCCAACAATCTAACAACATTGATTTTGTGCGAGTCCAGAAGATCACATACACACACTCGATGTGTCTGAGCAACCAATAAGAAAACTGGCATGCAATTGTGACCCGAAGGACCACAGCACTTCATGTGTGGGAGAGCAGCCAATAATTCTTTTCACTTGGTACTACTACTTTTTGTGTTTAGAGTTTAGCCAAAATTAGAATTTTTTTGGCATACTCTCTGCAGAAAACTTTTGAGAAAGTGAATAGTTATATCTTCAGTCCAACGCGTCTGTATTGTCCAGTCATTGCACTACTCACTTATACCACCAAGCTTATTCTCTTTCAGCCAATTTTACTTTTCTTGACTAGTATTCGAGTCACTCGGGACCGATGATTTGAATCGCAAAACGATATAATTTTTTGATAATGACGCAGCAATTTTTAATTTACAACACCATGAAAAAATTATCAAAAAATTACATCATTTTGCTATTTATATCATCAGGTGAAAGTGACGCGGTGAAGAATCAATTAGTAATGACATAACGGAGTTCTCTGCCTTCTCTCTAGTGAGAGAAAGCTAGAGAGAGAAAGTACTCTCATCTGAGAGTTTTTGAGTCCTGTTCTTTCATCTTCCCCCTTCTCTTCACCTATCTCCCCCTCTTCTCTCGCAGGTCCATTCTCACTAGTCGCCGCTGAGGTCTCCGATGGGCTCGCCGCCGCCGCTTTCTTTCTCGTTTTTTGTTCTTTTCTTTTATTTTGATTCTGCAGATTTACAGATTTGGGTATCAAAAGGATGATTGGAGGTGGTGGCGGTGTGACTCCGGCGTCGGAGGTGTAGGGGCACGCGGGTTTTTTTTCCGGCTCTTCCCCTTGAGCCGCCGCAACCCTACACCTCCCCTCTTGTCTTGCTCGCTGGCGCCCTCAATTCTTTCAATTGATGCTCTTTTCTGTTAGTGTTAGTGTGATTAGGGTTTGTTATTGCAGTAGTTAGGGTTATTTTTTAGCTTTATTTTGATTTTGGCGATTGTGGCTCATCCCCGTCCTCCTCTACGAAGCTATGTTGGTCAAATCTTTAGATGGATGTGGTTGGCGGGGAGATTTACATTTCTGTTGATGGCTTTCACTGGAGAGTTTTGAAGCTTGAAGACGATCCTATGGTGCTCCTCCAGTGATTTCAGGTGGCTGATTTGGTGATCTTCCCACGGTTTCAAATTGGTTATTTCGAGATGTCCTTGGAACTCTAAAGCTTGGTGGTGGAAGGAATCTCTTTCAAGATATGGGGAATGATCAGATTTGTATTTTATTTTTTCTATTTGCTCTTTTCTAGAGCTTTCTCTTTGTTCAGATCAGATCTGAGTTCAGCTGTATTGGACCGTAATGGTCTTTTCTTAGTAATGAAAGCTTAAAGTTTCGGAAAAAGTGACGCGGTGAATAGTGGAAAAAAGTCAAATGGGTGAAAGAGAAGAAACAGAGTGGCAGTACCTAAAGTAATTGAAACAGTTTGTTTGCGTAAATTAATGAAGATGTTATGTGATCATTATGCATGGATCTATGGTAATTAAGTCACTTTTACGGTTTTACCTGCCCAAAGAACATCATTGTTTTTTTAAACTTACTTCTTTGTCTGGATTCGAACCCAAGACCTGATGCAGAGACCCATTTGCAACATCTACTAGTTTTTTAGTTAAGTAATTATCTCCGATCGGGAAGGACTAGGAGTATACCCTGTGCTAAAAGCATTCGAGACATTCCATCTGTGCTCCTTAGGTCCTGCTTCTCTTTTTCTTCATCTGCCATACAAGAGGAATGTAATAAACTTATTGTTCACGAGGTTGAATTACAATGGCACAGGCATCGGCACCATAATAATAATTTCCACACGCCAATCTCTTTTTCAGTAAAGAATTACTACCTGGGCATCAAAAAAGAATTACTACCTGCCAGGAAAAAGCAGCTGACCTTACAATGGTTTGCAACTTCCCTGATCTAAGTTTCTCCGCTATACAAGAAGGAAGCATCACCCACAAAAGATGCATATTCATGATCTTCGAACTTGCGGCTGTGACAGAAAAGTTTGCTGCAGGCAGGTTACGTGGTTTTGCCTAACTTCTCGAACATCTGCAATGAGAACTTGAACTTGGTACAGTTTAGTACGACATTATAACCCCTAGGATCAAAATTTGGGGGCTTGTGAAGCTGTAATGCAACAAAGATGACAAGTTACTAGTAGTACATATCATGAAAACACATAATAAGAACAACATCGCCACCATACATACTTTTAAACTACAGGTGCACACCCACATAAACCTTGAAACAGGAAAAACAATGTCCTAAACACCCATGTTCATCTAACACAACTATTTGCTTTGTTTGCTATCCACCACCCTCCACCGCCAACCACCACTGCCCACCACCACCTCCACCCCTATAACCAACTCTGCCACTGATACACTGTCCACCTCACCCACCACCACCACGTGCTGCACTTCAACCACCACTGGCGCATCTTCAAGCATGTGCTCACACCTTCCTTGATGACCACCATCACCCTACTTTGTTTGCTCCACTACTTCGATATCACCACCACACCCATTTATAATAAGTTATATAGAAGCCTGATATTTTTATTTCACCGAGCAATACTAAATTGAAATCAAACAACCAATTTTAGTATCCTTGCATTTGTTATCCCATCATTCCAAATCCCATCATTTGACATACTAAGTTTTTTCCAAAATTCTCCATCCAAATACACCGTTAGTTCTTTGTGACATTCAAGATTGTGATCAACTCATCTTTTTGTTGAATGTGTTCTATGCTTTCAAATTTTTTAGCAAATTTCAAGTAAAATATGAGAATACGTCAGGGGAAAACATAAATTCACGTGCTTATTATATGAAATTGAAGAGAAATAATTTTCGCATAGTTATTATGGCATCAAAACTTACTACTACTACGCTATTCTCTGACTCTAATCCTACAGGACATGACAGCATCCTGTGCAAAATCTAGACGTTAAAAAAATTGCAAACTTAGCAGTCTAGAAACTGGGCTCTGCTAACTCGAGAAGATTACAAGTTCTAATAGACTTCGAGACTTCCATAATCCTAAAAAGGCACAAATCAAAGCAGAAATTATCACTCGGAGGTCCACAAGCCAATCACATATTCACATGACAAATATATGACTTTGACAACAACAAAAAGAGAGTCAAATAAGTAACTACACAAAACTAACACGCCTAGTAAACCCCATCAGCAAATTCTGCGCCAACGATCTTAAGCTCTGAATTTGAATTAAAAAAAAAAAAAAAAAAAAAAAAAAAAAAAAAAACCCAGCTAAAAGCATCTAAAGTTAGCACTAAAAGAAACCTAGTTCCTGAATTGATCTAGTATCACATGGGCCATACGAAATTAAGGCCTGAGAATTATAGCCATTTCTACCACACCTTTCATAGACTTACCGGAGTGGTTTCCATGAAACATCAATTCTAGCAGGTATATGACCATGAAGCAGAGAAGCTTCTTCTAGATGTCACAAAGCTGGTCAATTCTCTAATTTGTTGAAGCTTCTAGGATATTTCAGATACTCTAACTCACCAAGTCGCTAGTCATCCTTTTACTTTTTCTATCCCATGACACATCGAGGCTGTGTGGGAAACAAAAGGACCTGGCTGAACTTGATGAGAACCAAAACGAATAGGTGAAGCAATGGAAAGAAAGCAAGGTTGATAAATATAAGGTTAATAAGACTTGTCCTTGAATTTTCAATAAATCTCACTAAATAAGTTGACTAGTTTGAAATTATTGACCTTATCTGATATTAACAGATACTATCAGATTTACTACTTTCCTCATAGCTGATGGATAAAATATCAAAAATAATTAACACGTGCCATAGAACAAGAAAATATATAACCAGCCTCAGATCAATGCCGCACCAGTGTCTGTTTCTCTCTGTGCTTTAAAACTCAAGCTGTCCTCATGACTGACTTCTCATTTCTGGGGTTATTTCACATCGTCCAAAGACCAGTCCAAAGACCAGGCCTCTTATATTCAAACAAAGAAATGCAGGCCCTCACTCAAATACATTATGTCCTAGTCAGAATCCTAAAAGGACATAAATGCATGTTAGGTAAGCTTCACATCAAATCTAGATATTTTGAATATATTTTAGAGAATTATCATTTGACTCTACTTTTTGGCCCTGTGGCATATAATTATGTAGTTCTAACTCATCGTCTATCCCCTCCTAGATAGGTATACAACTTTGAACTATACTATGAAAATAGGATCCACCACAAAAGACCATATTAAAGCTACTCATAGTCCATCCCATCTTAAAAGCATTTTTTGTCCTCCTCATAGTGCATCAGTCTAGGTTCTATTCCTTACCTTAGCTAAAATACCTTCTACACCATCAGATCACATCAATATGAATTACAGTATTTTCATTAATTTAACGTATCAAATATAATATTTGATTAATTTAAGCCAGGGAAAAGATTTAGTTCTAGAAGAGAAGTCTATTGCTTCAGCAGATGTATCAGGTTGTCGAACTTCAGCCTCTCAGCAAGATTTTTGCTAATATTCCAGTAGAATTTGATGCCATCTGGTCAGCCTATTCGTCAGTTAAAATAAGAACACTCAGAACAAACCAAATGGAGCAATATGAGTGATGAACTATGACCTCTTTGAAAGATGCAAGTAAAAACATAACACAACAGAAATGACATCAGTATGAACAGCGTGAATTGACAAGTTGGAAAACACAGGACAGTAATCACATCACAGTCACCATGGCAGCAGTATAACCTTTTAGTGTTTATGCTTTCAATAGCATGAATAAATAGTTCTCCCAACCATGTTCCTGATATCAGTACAGAGTCAACACTCAAATATGAGATGCCTTTATAACAATGCCAATGCTATCAGATCATGCTTCATGAAACTTGTAACTTTCACTACCGAGTTATGACCACAAGGATAACAACTTCGTACATGGAGGAGGTGTCTGTGAACAAAACAACCGCATGGTACTAATTCTGAACTCTACGACCAAAACCAGAGCACTGAAAACCATTCCAACATGAAAATCTGATTTATCCTGAAGAAGATATAAAATGATGGCCCAGTCATATGGATGCAAGCAAGTGTATCTTGCACCAAGCACCAAACAAATCAAACAAGCACAAGGAATTGGCAAGCCCCCACTTAAAGAATGGACGATTTCAGCAATACTCAAGCAACAAAATTCAAGCATAATATCATAGAATCAACAACTGCATAAAAGATCACCTGCTGGTTATAAACGTCTGAAAGCATTTTCTGACAAAAGGCATATATCGGCAATTCATCTTGGAGCAGCTGAACCTCCCTTCTACTATGTAATCCATCTTAACCCAATCAAAGGGTTTGCTGATATTGAATACCTCCCAATCCTCATCGGTCCACTATCCAACACTCTCTTCAAGTTTATCAAGGATACAGTCTATTGAAGACATAAACACTGAAATTCTTCTCTATCAAACCCTTAACCAGGCCTTCTTGCCAATGTTGCGGGCCCCAACACTCCGATTAGAAAGATTGGATGGAACGAAAGAAAAAGATTCAGCACTGACAAAATGCGATAATGGTGATAGTGAAGACGTCGCTGGCACAGTCTGGTTCTTGGCTGTGGCTCTCTGCATTGCTGGTGTGAGTTTGGCATTTGGCTGCAAACACTGGTTCTGATTTCATACAGACAGCAAGGAATGATGAGCATATATAGACAGCAAGCAATTCATGTACTTCAAATATACCATTATATGTAGATGAAAATGATATGAAACCGTGGTGACAAACTTGTTCCGTAGTAGTAAAAGTGGCTGAAATTTCTGCAATGACAAGCTAAAAACTACTGGAGAGAAGGTATATATACATACGATAAGTCTACTGCATAAATAATATATACACAGGTATAGAACGAACGAAGGTGGGGGTTCAAATGATGGCCAGGTGAACAGAAGTCAAATGATCGTAACAATCTTCGCTCTTACTGAAGACCTCGAGACAATTCCAGCAAATGTGCTTCCCACACTTGCACTCTATATGGTTGCAACCTTCGATCTTTTCAATTGTGTACCCACAGACAGGGCAGTGTTTCACAACGTCTCCTTTCTCCTTGCACCAAGCCTTGAGAGAGGAATCTGGATCTTCCTTGAATTGCTTGTACATGTCGCAAGAGAGGAAAGGATGATACTCCAAGTGGCAACTGGTACATGTCTCCACGCCACAGGCGCCACACAGGAATGGTGTTCCCGCTGATTTCGGATCCGACACTCGGTAAACTGAAGGGCAGTCAGGTGATGGGCAAAACCGTAAACTGCCAGCGCTTGACGCAACAAATGACCCCAAAGAAGCCCTAAAAAGCTCATCCAACTTGTCACCTGATAATAGAGACTTCAAGTCAGTTACCAAAATGAGAGCCCCACACCCTTGGGACATACAGCGCATAGGGAATGCGTCTTTGTTTTTAATGGCAGACTGGCACTGATCCAATAAGCAAGATCGGCAAAACACATGTCTACAGTCTTCGAGCCTGAAAGCATCCTCCACTTCACACAGGCAAATGGGACAGGTAGTTTCGCTTTGACCACCACTATTAGGTGAAGAAGTATTCATCACTTGGAGCTCAGAAATCAAATCCTCGACTTGTTGCTTCAATTCTGGATCACCACTAATTGAGATGATGTGGCGGCGAGTATTCAAAGTGAACGCACCACATGGAAACTTCTCTTTGAGGCCCTGAAGGTCTGGCCCAAACTTCTTGACAACTTCTTTCATCAAATCAGGAGGCTTAGACCCACCACGGAGATGGATTTCTAGTTGTCTATGATCATAGAGGTTCTTTAGGGACTGAACTAATCTCTGTTGAGCCAAAGCTATCTTTTCCGGTGACCCATATATCCGAATGTTGTGGCTGTGCCTGTCAAAAAAAATGTAAGTTCTGGTCTCCCGCTTAAGTGAGTGCAAAAGGGCGATGCCATCTCGCAGAAACAATAAATCTTTAACGGCTGGGGTGAGACTTGGATGGTCTACTATCGTCCCTCTCATGAGCTGTTCCAGAGGTCTTCTCAATTCTGCGACGGTTTTTGTAGCATTAGCAGAAATCTTTACCCGACAAGAGCCATTATCAAGCTGCTCGAACATGCATTTGGCACCTGAAATAGTGGAATTCAAAATCATGACGTCTGACATTGTAGGGCTAGTTACTTCTTCAGATTGTTCTTGTTCTTTTGTAATATTATACATTGCAGGACTATCTCTCAATAAGTAATAGTGGAATCCAAAATATGATGATGTCTGACATTATTAGAAAGAATGAAACACCACGAAAAGTAGGTAGGAAACCGAAAAAACAGGTTACAGTAACTTCTTCTCAAAAAAGAAAAGAAAAAGGAATTACGGTGTGTCAGCATTGAAATAGGCAAAACATGACGTGACCTGGGTTTGTGTACAGGGACCATTGAAGTACACTTTCAACGTACACTATATGTGGTCGAAGTGAAGCAATGCTTGATATCTCAAGTCTCGTGTGAAGTTGGAAGTTGGCACTCAAACCTAAGGTGGTGAATTAGATGTGAAATATTTCCTGGGATGATGGCAGCTTTATGATGTTTGATAATCTCTTGGTGGACTATAGAGATGATCTTGAATGCATTCCTTATTCCCTAGCATTGCTATCTGTACAACTACCAAATGGTGCACTTCCGGAATTCATTTTATTAGCATGTAAATGAACCTAATAGGTTATGACGCAACATCACATATTGCAACAATTTACTTCAAAAAATTATATTTATATAACCAAAAACTTTGTTACAAACAAATAATTTTTTGTATTATTGAAATACTTTAAGGTGTATAATTTCTTTAGCTAGAAAGCTTAGTACTATGACTTATTGTTCTCTTAAGCAAAGTTTTAAAAAACGGACCGGTCATCGAACCGGTGAGGCACCAGTTCATGGTCGGACCGGTTCAATTGCACGTTTATTTAATCATATATTTTTATTATTTTTATACAAAAAATAGCAAACATAATGAAAAATAGCTAACGAAATACTTGAATGTTTAAATTTGAAGCTTATTTAGCATTATATTATTTTTTGATAATAATAGCTATGCTTAAAAATAAATAAACAAAAATAATAATTAAATTATGGTCAACAACAAATATATTTTGAACATAATTAAAATATGAGTTGAAAACCTAAATATGACCAACATGTTGATCAAATTACCCAACAATAACATGACCATATTGAAAACATATGACTAATCATTTCATATAAAAATACATTTACATTCACGAGTAATTTAAAACTAAATTTATGAAAAGAACAAATTATGTTTATATATAATTTATATTGACTTGAGTTTTACAAGATTTTTAACTTTTTATAAGGTATGACATTTATCATGTTTGTATTTTTATATTAATAACATTTGATTAATGAAACTAAGTGTTTCAATGTTAATTTTTTAAATAAAAATAATATAACATTGGGTTATTAATTAGATAGTAAGCTACAGTAAAACAAAGTGTCCGTGGCGCAGTGGTTGCGACCTCTTCATTGCATGCAGAACTTCCTGGGTTCGATTCCCAGGTGCGGCACATAATATTTTTCGAAGTTGTTGAAAACCGGCCGGTTTCAACCCGACCGGTTCACCGGTTCGGCAGAAAACCGGCTGGTTTTGACTGGTTCGAACGGTTCTATCGCATGTACGGTCCGAATACCGAACCGGACCGGTCATTCCCCGGTTCGCCTGTCCGGCCGGTCGAACCGGCCGGTCCGGTCCCGTTTTTAAAACTATGCTCTAAAGCACTCATTTTTATAAATCTTATTCGGTTTACCGATACATGTTTGGTTTCAAGGTTTTTTGCTTGCCTCATGGCATGGTCTGGAAGTCTAAAGCGCACTTAATACTGAGGGTTTATTCTTGGACTATTGTTCGGAATTCTATCCTCGCCACTAATAATCTAAAAAAAACAATGATTTCGGCTGGCGAACAAGTGTGTGATGTGTCAATGTGAGGAGGAAACAGTGTCACACCTCTTTTTGCATTGCTCAGTTGCTAGGGATTTGTGGGAAATTATATGGATCTTGTTTTAGATCCAATGAGTACAACCAACAGATATGAAGATGCAGTTAGAGAGTTGGTTGACAAGTTGCAAATGCTCAACTCGGAGAAAGGTTCGGAGAGTAGCACAGTTGTGTATGATTTGGCAAATATGGAGGGAGCGCAATTGTCGTATTTTTAATGATAAGCATATGCTTGTTAACTATTTTAGGTCTATGTTTCTCAGTACCTTCCGTTTCTGGTGTGAAGGGAATTTCTCACATTCCACTTTTGCGCTCATAGACTCTTGTGATATGATCAACAATTGAGTTGATCAATCTTGTACTTGAACTGTTTGTGTTCATAATATAACCTTTACTTGCCAAAGAAACTATGTTTGGTTTCAAGTCTGTAGGTTAAACAAACTAATGTAACTGCTAGGTACTAACTCATATTCTTGAATGTGCAGTGAACAGCTTACACATACTGTTTTGCAGCCCAGGTGGCACGTCGTGTAGGTTCAGTGTCGAGGTCGTGAGTTCAAGTCGCTTAAAGCCTGAAAGAATCGGATTTTCAATATTCTGGTAAGTTCAAAGGGTATAAAATATGAAATCTGGTCTGGCTACTAATTTATCAAGACAGACTAAATTTACTGGGTGATTTTGTGAAGTTCAAAGGTTTAAAAATCGAAATCTGGTCTGGCTACTAATTTATCAAGACTGACTAAATTTACAGAATTACCCATAAGTGACCGTAATCGACCGAACCTGGGATGAAACGGGACTTCTACTGGCCCGTTTCTTTGCCGAAACAGACTCCGTCTCGGCCTAAACAAAACATCTTTTAAGACTGTAGTTTTGTGATTCAATAGTCATCTCTGCCTTCATAATCCGCCCAGAGAGGGTCATACCAACAATTACGAGTCAAAATAAGGGAGAAATGCAGAAATAGAGGCGGCCATCTGGGCCTAACAAAATTTTAGGAACACTAGGACAAACAAAAAAACGCAAAAATGGATGAAAATGACATACCTTTACGATTTCTGAATTTTGTAAGAAGAGATTGTAGTTGCTCCTGAATAACAAAATATACAGCTCGAGGACAAGACATGGAGCTTTGGAATAACTGCTGGCACTTGATCTTCTGCCAAGGTTGACATCCCGATAGTACTTTCCCATCAATTTGTTCAAGAGCTTTCGCAGCCTCCAAATGTAACCTTCCGTCAAATATAACCAAAGCTTTCATGTAAGCATGCATAGGTTCTGTTTGGAAGACCTCAACTCGTACACCCTGAAAGTTGTTCTTGGGCATGAACGGAGAAATTTCCCTGAGTAAAGCTGCTTCACAAGAGCCAGGAGGAGGATCATCCACAGGATCACCTCTCTTCAGGTGGAGGTCCAAAATCTTCCTATCAGTTACATTACTCAGTTCATCCAAGATTTCAGCTTCAGTGAGCCCTGTATCGAGTCCCTTTATCACAAAACCGTCTTGGAACCTCATGCTAGGTTCACAACGTATACGTCTTCCTCCAATTACCAAGTTGGAGAAATCATTAATTAAGTAATCAACATCTTCAATTTCACATCTAACGAATGCAACCCCTTTACTGCGCCTCCGTAACCAGCAAACTTTTGCTCTAACGGCACCAAATGATTTATTATCGCCTCCATAGTTGTTCCTTGAAGGGGCAATCACCACCTGGGAACCGTTAAACTCAAGTGGACTTAACTTAGAGGCTCTCTCAGCAGCATCGGGAGTAAGAAAAATTATTCTTCCCCACCTCTCCTCGGCAGTGTCTTTACCATCGCTTGCAGCTTTGTAGACAGCACAAACATTACCTAATGCACTTCTCTCAACAAACATCAAAAGTTCCTTGTCATCAATAGAAGTCAAATCCGGGCTGGACACTTCAACAGTCATACATCTCTTTTCAAGCTCCAAATGCTTTATTTCAGCACCGGCTCCAAACAAAGCAACAGGTGATGAAAGACCAGGTCCACCATGATATAAGCATTTGTCTATACATTCATTCTGCAATAATCGTCTTTCATACTCCACAGCAGCACTTACAAGACTAGTTACTTCCTCGATATCTTGCGAGGACGCAAACAAACGGATTTCATTCTGATCCACGTTAACTTCTATGCCGATGCGCTCATCCATACATGCCTTTCTTACCCGGGAAACAAGACTAAGGAGATTGCTTTTGAACTTCCCACATAACTTCTTAAGCAATGTACACCCAAGACCAGAAATAACTGTCACTTGTAGCCTCTGACTCTCCATTTTGCTAATGTCAAACAGAGGAGGCGGGCTTAGTGTAGACAAATATTCATAGTCAAAGGCAGTAACGCAGACCAAATATTCATTGGATGCTGACAGGATATCACCAAAAACAACCCAACTTGGCCTTTGATCAAACATTCGTAAAGAACATGAAGGATGTAAGGCAACATGCTTTCCAGTTAATGCTACTTTATAACCAAGTTGATCGTACCCCGAATACATGGCAATGTTCTCTGCAAGGGAAGAAAGAATTGCGTTTTTCAAATGTGTGTCATTCACGGTAGACACCTGTGGATTCCAAAGCCAGTAACTAGGAATAATAAGATTGAGCTCGCTCTGAAGACAAGCTTCCAATTCATTGACAGTGTCTTGACATCTCCTCATTGACTTCGCATTGATTTTATTTTCCCAGCACCACTTGTTTTTCATTTCTCGAGGTACGTTATCCCATTCCTTATATACAGACAGCAGAGTGAAGAGATCACCATAACGATGACAAAATTGCACTTTAAGGCAATCAGATTTGAGCTTATCTTCTTCATTGCCAACTCGGCAGAATATGCTACTGGCATTAGCCATGACAGCAGCAAGTACAAGCCCCTCTCTACCCAAGTGATGAGTGAAGCATTCAAAAAGAATCTTTCCTAGCCGAGGCTCAATACCCAATCTAACCAACTTTAGGCCTTCATCGGTCAATTCCAGTACGTCATTCTTCCACACAACAGCTCCTAACTGAACAAGATTTCTGATGGCCATGTCAATGGCAGTGACACTGGGCGCATCAACAAAATCAAAGTTCTGTACCTCTCCAATACCTAAAGCGAGAATTCTCAGAACTGCAACACCAAGATGAGCTTTACGAATCTCTGGTTCTTGATGTGATGGCATCAAATCAAAATCATACTCTGAATAAAGCCTGTAACATCTTCCAGGTTCGGTTCTCCCAGCACGACCAGCTCGTTGATTCGCTGAACTCTGACTGATTCTGCAAACTTTGAGAACATTCATCCCAGTTCCAGGTTCAAATCTACTATCCTTCATCATACCAGAGTCAACCACATATTTAACCCCTGGAATTGTCAAAGATGTCTCTGCAACATTTGTCGCGAATATAACTTTACGTTTCCCCGGGTAGTCAAGAAAGATGCGGTGTTGATCATCGTGCGCAAGCTTTCCATGTAATGCTAATGCAACAGCATTGGGACATTGGAACTTCTCACATGCCCATTCAACTTCCTGCTGAGATGTTAAGAAAGCAAGAATAGTCCCACCCTTTTCTTCCCTATGAATCTCAGTCGCTAACCTCACAACATCAGAGACATATGAAGGAACAGTTGCAGAGGATAAGGGAAGTTCGGATGCACAAGGAACGTATCTAATATCAACGGGGAAGTTCCTGCCCACCACATGGAAGGTCCCGCAACCAAAAAAGTACTCTGCGAGTTGGTTAGCATCAACAGTTGCAGACATGATTATGAGCCTCAGATCCTGTCTCTGAGGAAGCAAACTTTTCAACAATGCTAAAAGAAGATCAGTGTTCAGACTTCTCTCATGTGCTTCATCGACAATGATGCATGAAACTGATGACAACATCTTATTGTTCATGTAGTATTGTAGCAAGCAATGGTCTGTCATGAATACTACCTTAGATTTGTGCAGCTGCATGGATGAATGAGTAGGACAAGATATGACTGTATTGTCTTGATAGCACCCATAACTTTCCTCTTGAACTCTTTGGGCCAGTGAAGTTGCTGCAAGCTTGCGAGGCTGAGTGCATATAATAGAGCCATTACCAGCAACTCCTGAATCAGCAAGAAACTGCACCAGCTGTGTGCTCTTCCCAGAACCAGTCTCTCCAATCAATACTAGTACCTGTCTTGTCCAAATGGCCATTAAGATGAAGAAGAAAAGCTACTCAGGTCACACCCCAAGAAAAAACAAAGAGTTAAATAAAAAAACACTAGTGCAATAAGAGAGATTCAGAAGATTCAGCTAAAGATTGTCAAATTTGTACAGAGGCTTTGTTAGCACTTAGCAGTATAACCTATTACCAGTTTGTCCCGTCTCTTTGTTCCCAATTTTATTTTTGTCACTATTCACTGGTCACTTTGACCCGGTGATTTGAATAGCAAATCGATGTAATTTTTTGATAATTTTTTCATGGTGTTGTAGAGTAAAAGTTGCTCTATAATATGGTGAAAAAATTATCAACAAAATCATATTATTTTGCTATACAAATCACCCGGTCAAAGTGACCCACATATGAGTCAAAAAAGTCAAATGGGAACAAAGAGACGGGACAGACTGGTAGTGTTTATGCTTTCAGTAGCATGAATATGACATAATTCTCCCAATCATGTTCGTGATATCAGTACAGAGTCAAACACTCAAATATGAAATACCTTTACTACAACATGGCAATGCTATCAGAACATGCTTCATGGAACTTATAACTTTCACTAATGAGATGATCATAATTAAGGATAACAACCAGATGTATAACTTTCACTAACATAGAGGAGGTCTCTGCCAGGTGTATGAACAAAACAACCAGATGTCAGAAATGCTCAAGTATTGCCAGCCAAAGGGGTATGAATTCTGAACTTTCGGACCAAAACCAGGGCACAAAGAACCAAACAAAATTAAACAAGCACAAGGGATCGGCAAGTCCCCCACTTCAAGAATGGATGTTTTCAGCATGGTCTCATTTCTTTAAGTTGCCGTTTACCCTATCTCATGAACAACAAGTAAACTAATTTCAATATTGCTTAAGTTGAATCCATGTATGCTAAACAAATTAACTCCGCAAAACAGAAAGGCAAGTTGTCTTCCTTACATAACCTAGCGATTCTAAAGCAACAAAATTCAAACACAATATCACAGAACCAACAACTGCAATAACAAGATCACCTGCTGGCTATAAATCTCCGAAAGCAACTTCTGACGAAAGGCATAAATCGGCAACCCATCCTCGAGCCGCCTCACCTCCCTCCTGATCATATAATCCAATTGAACCCAATCAAAGGGCTTTTTAATATTATCGAACACCTCCCAACCCTCAATGTTCCCACTACCCAACACTCTCTCTTCAAGCTTATCAAGCAAACACTCCATCGAAGAAACAAACTCCGAAATCCTCTGCTCAATCAACCCCTTCTCACTCTCTAACCGCGCTTTCTTCTTCCTAAGCTCCTCATAAACACTCAGCTTATTGTGCTTCCTCATCAACCCCTGCACACCACAAAGTTCATCCCCTACACCTCTCAACTTCCTCTGCCATTTCTGTACACACTCTCCTTCAATTAAACCCCTAACATGTTCAGTGAAGAGTATATTTAGCCTCTCCCAAAGCTTGTTCATATCACAAGCACTAGGCAAAAGCCATGGAGTGATTAAGTGCCTTCCTTGGAGGCGAATTCGCCAGATGTGGACTGTGGATTCGAGTGCGTCGACCCATTTTTTGTAGGATAGCTTACCGAGGTGGCCGGAGGGGAGGATTTCGGTGGTCTCCGGTAGGGTTCCGGTGCCGGAGATGAGGTTTTCGAGGTCGGATTTGGTGAGAGGCTTTTTGGAGGAGCGGAGCTCGACTTTGAAGAGACGAGGACCGCCGTAGAGCGGCGGCGACGGCGGCGGAGGGCGGTCGTAGCGGTAATTGCGGCGGAAATCGGGTTTGTAGTCCGGATTGGTCGCCGGAATTGGTGACCGGCGTGGTGTGGACGGAGGATGGTGGTGGTTTCTGTTCATTGTTGTGAAACGAAACCCTAGAGAAAGCTCTCTGGTGAGGAAGAGAGTTTGAGGGAATTGTGAAAGTGGAGAAGAAGGTGAAGTTAGTTCCGACGAGTGGTTTGGGTGAGGGGAAAGTGTAGACCGGGTTTAGTGGTGGTTTTGGTGGTTTTCGGGAGTGGAGAAGAAGAGAGCCGGCGGGGACTGGAGGCAGACTTTTCCGAAGATCGGTTGCTTTTTTTTTTTACTTTTCTATTATTATCATTTTGTTGGTTTTCTGGAAGTATCTAGAAGATATACTATACACCTACAGCTACTTTTCTAGTTTCTATGGAGGGGGGAGGACTTGAACCCAATACCTCTCATTAAACGACGAGCAAAGAGAGAGACCGTAAAATTTGCATCATGTTTTGGGAGGTCTAGAATGCTAGAAACTCAGTGGTCCTCACCAAAAAGTGTAAAATTATTGACCAAATGATTGTGGATATCCACTATGGCGAGCTGGACGATCAGGATAAGGGCATCTACAACCCATGTCATTTCTCCCATCCCCCCCCCCCTTCCTTAACCATCCCACATCTAGGGCACAATGTATCCACATGGCACTCCTTCCCCCTCCCCCTCCCCTCATGGGGTTAGAAATGCCCTAACAGAACTCGGTCTAGTGCCAACTCACTGTCCAGCAGCAAGCTGGCTGGGTTCGGCCTCCCACCGGGTTTGTGGCGATGTCTTGTGATGACGCTACTGACCCACAGTTCAAAACTAGCTTCGAGAGGTATCATCTTGCGCGACATTGGAGGTAAGGGGATGGGAGCTATTTCTGTGGTACTCGACTGTGTAAATTCACCCCGCGAAGCTGAAGCTCGTGCATTACTCACTGGGATGCTTTTTGTCAAATCTTTGGGCTATCAGAAGATCATAATAGAAGGCGATGCAAAGTTCATGCTTGAAGACCTCACCACTCTCCAAAGTGGCCACCTAATTTCTGACAAATCCCATACTGCAGACAGTCTTTATAAAATAAAAGTGTTAGCTGATCAGTTACAAGAAGTTTTCACACGTTGGATTCCGCGCGGATGTAACCAGGGTGGCACATTTACTAAGCTTCAAGGACGAAGAGTGGAGATTACTCTGTAAATGGAATGGTAGAGGACCGGTTTCGCTCCGAAATTGGATTTCTACTGATGTAATTGATATTTAATATGTGAATCTCATTTTCCCCCAAAAAACAGATGGTGAAACAGTTGCATCAAATTGAAGAGCATTGGAAAGCCAAAGAGGTTGAAAAAGGCTCAAATCTTCATCAGTTTGCATCTCTCGAGCATGACTAGCCAGTAAATTCGACACGTGGTTGGCCTCACGTCATATCTATCTTATCCACTTCGTTTCAAAGTTGGAAAGAATATGGACCGATTCTTTTATCAGCTCTACAACAATCCGTAAATCCTCTGGTCTATCCCATGTTCCAGATCCTCAAGGAGGATTTTTGCATCCCCTTCAACACAAATATTTCGCGTCCCCATTGCGAAACATGATCTCATTGTCGTCGTATTAACCTTCGCGGCGCTATGACAAGCCTGAATAGCGAAACATCTAGCACCGAGGCAAATCCTTACTCAACCCGAAGAACGACACCCTCACCCGTTGCACCAATGTTCCAGATGCAGCCTTGCGAAATAATTTCACGTCCATTTGAAATACTACGCCAGGTATCGGGTTCCTCTTCACGATTCTGTGGAGAACAAAAAAGAAAGAGACACGTGTTCAATTAAGGGAAATAAATTTCACATTTTTCTATGAAAATTGATGTTTAAACATATCAATTTCCGTTTTCCTTCCATTGGGTGATAAGTTGACATTTCTTCCTCCTTCTCTCTACCTTTATGACACTGAATCTGCCAATCTTTCAAACCATGAATCTTAGTCAATTCTTATTTGATTTGAGGCACATGTAAACTTTGTTATGACGACTGTAATTTTGTCTTTCTAACTCATGTTCCAATCCAGAAGTTTAGGCCAAAGTAGGTATCCTTGCACTGCATGAATACTTTGAAATTATCTAAGTGTAGGAAACTCGATTTTACCCAACTTTGATCTATCATATCTCATTGGATAATTGATGTTTCAAATATGTTTTGGAATCACCAAACTTCCATATTAAAAACTCTATTTTTAGATTTCCTAACTTCTTTATGAATTTATCAAAAATTAACCGAGTAGCTGACTAGTTTGAGTTGGTTTTTTCTCATCTCTGACTTTCAAATTGACAACCTAAATGACCTCTTCACCCTTAGAGCTTTTTATAAAAGTTGTTTGAAATGATATTTTTTATTTTTAAGTCTAATTTAGAGAAGTTTTACTTCTAAAAATCATCTAGTTGATTGAGCTCTATAAGAGGTACAAAATAAAAAATTATTTAAATTTTAATTTGATGTTATTTTGGCAACTTGAAATGTGATAACATGTCTCGTATGAAGGTTCATGATATTTAGAGTTACTTTTGTGATGTTAGGGGTTTTTCTACATGTCTCGTATGAAGGGTCATGATATTTAGAACTTGTAGTTATCCCTTCTGAATGAATTATGATGGCATGTTTTTTTACTTGTGGGAGTATGATTTGGGGATCCATGCATAGTATGGGACGAATTTCGTTATTTTTCATGCACAGTCTCCATTGCATAGCACTCTTGCATTCTACACGTAGATGACTTGTGTGTTTTTATAAGGAAGTTTGATCATACCATAACTGTTGACAAGAATTAACATGTTAATGCTCGCATTTTGTTCACTTCTACCTTAACACTCTCTAGAGCCAGCTATCTAATTGTTGTTGTCGAGATTTGTCGTAAATGGAGGGAAGAATGATTTGACTGTGGAAAAGTTTATGATAATCGTTCATCATGTTTTATTTTGCCATGTTACTTATGGTTATTTGCCCTAAAACGATGTTGGTTTATGTAGTATGCAGATGATGTATTTTATTACATTTATACGATGCGACACATGGCATATTTTTGTTTGGAAATTCCCAATTGAAGATGATTAAGTCATGAATGCGCCAAAAGGGTGTCACTGCACAACGCACCCAAGATATGTTGCAGATACAAGAATATGAACGAACGTAACATGTTTTGCGCATTAAATTGCACCAATTATGTGAAGAGAATCGTATTCAATATGAGAATCTACTTGAATGATATCATGGTGTGTGTGTCTCAACATTTGTAGTTTTATGCACATCAAGTAGCAACATTTGTCATTGAAGTAGATAATATGCTATTGAGGTGACGTGAAACAACGAATATGTAAACAGAACTGAACACGAGGTTTATCATCTCTCTTTGAATATTTTTTGAAAAAGTCTGCGTATTTATTTTGTTGAATTGTTAAGTAACATTTTGCTACCGTTTTAAGCATGATTTGATTCTTCTTTCCTTGAGATGAACATTACTATATGAATTTCGGATACCTAAATGTGTTTAGGATAAGTTGGTGTTTTTGACTTAATATATCTTGGGTTAGAAATTTTATTCTCATGTGAGGTTAAAATATGTTTTTTTTTTAATTTCATTTGTTTTGTCTGTACTGAAATCAGATTTTAAGTTTAGTTGAGCTTTTAATCTACGCCATCTCCAATTTTAGAGATTTTTTTGGTCCACGTTTGCTACCATACTTACTCTCTTTTTGTGTATGAATCGTTAGTCTCTCCAAGCACAGTAAGATGAGGTATAAATTCAAATAAATAAACTTATCGTAAATTTGAGGGTAAAAACTACTAGTGTTACAAAATGCAATCAAATTTTAATTCAATTTTTCAGCACGTTCAAAATAATTTTCAGATTATAAATTCAATAAGGCGGCAGATGAGCAAAGTCATTCGAGAACAACTCGTGTTTGGCTCGCTACATAAAAACTCGTCTGTATTCAGTTCGAAAAAAATAAACATACAAAATCAAACACAATATTTTTATAAATTAGTAAACATACCAACACGAGATTTTGACTCCAGTTAGTTTTGATTATAAATAAACCAAATGCAAACATCCGATATTCGGTTAAGAAAGGTTTGTTTACAACCCTATATTTCTAAATTTCAGTCATATTATTCATTGCAAATTATTTTCAGCATACTAAAATATAATGTGTTATCTTGAAATTTTCAATCCACAAGGGCATGCTTTTTTTTTTCTTTATATATGAATGATTGATAGTATTGGAGGTTATGGAATTAATAGTACATATATTGATAGTGTTGTGTGAAAAATAAGTTGTTTGAGATTTGAGTAGCATTGGAGGTAAAATTAACTCACTAATCCATTATATAGGGATTTAATTGGAAGTAACATAACAAGCGGGATAAAATTTGATATACGAATGACAAGTAGGTAATTTCACTACCAAGCCATACACATATACACCTGATATTCCAGGTATTATTAATTCCATGCCCCAAGACTTATGAGTGAATCCAATTTTAAATAGTATCTAACTCAATTTCAGCAACAAATATCCACTTTGCACTATTCAGGCTTGTGAATCACATCCTAGAACCGCAAGTCAGAAAACACACATGCACTAAGAGCTTAAAAGCCTGAGCTCGAGCGTGTAAATCTTTTTAGAGTCGAACTTGAGCTTGATAAAGTGAGTTCACGCCGAGCCTGCCCCTACCATTTTCTCTGAAGTTTCGAATCTGAACGAGGTAACATTCATCTCGACTCGGCTTGTGCGCCCCTACTCATTGTTCTCGGAGCGGTGGACAAGTCGTTCTCACAGTGTATTTGAACCATAAGTCCATGATAATTCCAAATGAGTATCGCACCAGTGAATTCACGACTGCAAACTACAATGATGCACACTCCAAGAGCACTGGAAAATATCCCAAGATCTTTTCAAATATTTTGGGCAGAGAGCTGGTACCAGAAATGCCATGTTGTCACCCCATCACAATCAACATTCCATTTTCATGCTTCTTCTTCTCAGCCTTCTCCTTATTTTGTCTTTTTTCATGAAATGATAAACACACTCTTCAATTCATTTGGGTCTCATCAACTACTCTCTCTCTGTGTAAAATCCCATTAATTAATGCACCATGGAGTGGGAGGCTCCGGTACCACCACCACCACCACCAGGTCAATTCAACTCACCACCACCACCGCAAACTTACCCTTTCTCAGCTTTCATGCCACCCCCATCACCACCACCACCACCACCTGGTTTGGGACCGCCCTCAGATGCCCAAAGTTGTGGTTTTTACCAAGATGGGTGGTGGAGGCCACCACCACCAGTCCCATTTTACTACCCACATAATGGGTTTCACGGAGCTCAAAACCCATTTCATGTTCCGGCAAATGGGTGGATGCAGAGCTCTGTATCAGGTCCTTTTCTTCAGAACCCCCTTCTTTTCACTTCAGGGTTTTTTGCAATTTTGAAAGTAATAAATTTTTAGAACCCCTTTAGGGTTTTTTCCTTTTTTGCTCTGGTCTATGTTTTCAGAGAAGGTGGATCATTGAAAGGCTTTGTTTCCTCTACATAGTTTTCCTCCCTTCTTAAAAGAAAAAAGGGAAAATTAAAAATTGGAAGTTAGGTTTGCATATTCTTTCTTACTTTAATTTACTATTCAGACTCCTCTAAGCTCTTAGTCCTAAGATTTTGCCCTGATTAAATTAAATGACTACATTGCTTTTTCAAGTAGTGATGCACTCTTATTCTTGAGTGTGGCCATTCATTCTTACACCAAATAAGATGCTTTAACTCTTTATTTTTGTGTTATTTGAGCCATTGGTAAGAGCACAAGAAGTCGATAGGTGACCGAAATTCATCAGGATCAACTGACAAGCACTGATGGTTTATGCACCTATTTGCTAGAAACAATCCTCAATCAGAAGTGCCCTTTTAGCTGAGGAATGCGTAGTCCTGTTAGTCTTTGTTAACCAAAGAAACTACTTATGGGATTTGTTCACGACAATTAACAGTCTCTCTAAGTAGTTTGAGCTGCTAAGGTACCTTCTGTTATCTGCTTAGAGCTAAGATCACCAGGTTCATATCATTCAACAACTAATGAAAAGCCATGTTTAGAAATCCCACAATGATGTCTTTGAGTTATAGCTTCTGCCCACTATGTTCAGACTTGTTCTAGAATAAACTTCACTGATGTTCCTAAAACGAGCTCCAACATATTTCCATGAACAAGTTGCAGTAACTCTGGTGCTTATGCGGAAGAACGTTCAGACACGTGCTTAACTAACTTGGTTCCAAAGGAGAGATTACTTTATTACTACAAGGATCACACTAAGTTTAACATCTCTTTGGAAAGAAAAAAAATTATTTTGAGAGAACACCAAAAAGGGTTAGCAACCAGGCCATATGTGCAATATGATTGAGTTCTTGTACTCTGATGGGAAACAAGTTCAGAAAACTACAACAGAAGCAAACTAATAGATTGATAATAAGCCACGTCTTCCTGGTCAACATAATGTTTAGAATGTGTTTGCTCTGTTTTCTTGTGTGGTTATGCAATAGTTTGGGAGTATTATGGTGATGTTGTTCTTATTCTTTGATGTCTTTTGATAATCACTTGTCATCTTTGGTGTATTTCAGCTCCGCAACCTCCTAATTTCATATCACCTGGAATAACCCCCCCAATCAAGACCCCTGGTAAGTGCACTTTTCTACTCGACGTAACAGAAAGAGAAGGTCAAGCAAGAACTAATGTTTGCTGTCGCTGGAAAATAGCGTTCGGACTCTTTAATTACATTGCTTTCTGTAAAGCTATTGGTTCCCACTTCCCAGAGCCTACTAAGTAATATTTTTAGATGATATGAAATATTTTTCTCAGGATACAAAAAGGCTTTTCTGTTTTCATCTAGTTTGTAGATTTATAGTTTCTTACTAACCTACACAAAGTTCGTGTTACGGATGTTCAAGAAGTAAAGCAAGAAGACGGGTTGACCCATCCAATGCAAGCTTGCCAATGGCAACCAGGAGCTGGAAGATCGAATGATGCTGTACTTCTTGTGGACAATGCATTCAGTGCAGTGGAAAGAGTTGGATCGATGAAGTTGCAGAAGTCTATGTCTTCTGAGAGAATTGAACTTGAAAGGTCAGCTGTCTCAGGTATTTCACTGAGTGACCTGGTTTGCAATGTCTTGGTGAATTGTGTGATACAGTAGATCCATTTGCTGAATTGATATCCAAGTATTTCTCGAACCATATGAAGACTAACTTCTTTTTCCTCCCATATGTCAGATGATCAAGAAAATGAGAAGCAAGAAGAGAAAATCCACCGACACGTATCTGTGAACAAATCAAACAGTAGAAGTGCACGTAGAAAAAGACTGAAGAGGGAGAGGAGGAGGACTAACAGAATTGGTAAAGTGATTTCTCGTTCATTAACTCTAAATGTGATTATTACAGCTTATATATGTATAACCACTCACTAACTGTCTATCAGAAAGTATTAGAACATTTACACAATAGTCCCCCGCAATTATGACTAGAACACATTATGATTATGCTTTGTCATTGTTTTTATTGCGCTAATCATCTCAAAGATCATTGAAAATGTTGTTTTCTGTCTGCATTTTTTTGCTTCTTGCTTAAATAGTAATACGCTAACCATTTGAGAATCATATGGGTCATACTGAAAAGGAATGGGCTTATATGATCATTCAATTCAATCATCTTTTTGAATGGGATGGGCTAATATTGAAATGGTAAAGGATGTGCGTGCAAGAACTTTTGTCCGACCCAAAGCTTAAGTGGAATAGGCATGGAACTCGATTTGATCAGCGCAAAGTGCAGGTGTTTGGTTAAACTTATTATAAGGCTATTGGTGGTGGTATGCATGCCGTGGTGTAATCATTCAAATTTGAGACGCTTAGGAGGAGTGAGACGCTTTGTTGAGATCCCAATCACTTGATATGAACATCAAGCTGATAATACCACAGAAGCAAATTTCCATTTTGTATTTTCTTTGTTGTTTTGAGGTAAACCAACCATGAGTCAGGAACAAAAAATGTAAGCAATGTGAAATCTGGTCATTCTTACAGCAAACACGATGTTTGAACTCTTGCTCATGTGTGCCGATTCCCTTTAATTCTGCAAGCATTGATGAACTGCTGCTCACATACTTGGTAGAAACAATCCTAAATCAGAAGTGCCCTTTCAGATTTGGAACGAGCTGTCATTTTTTTAGTCTATGTTGTTAAAAAAAAATAGTCATGGTACATTCAACAATCTTTCAAAATGGCGTGAACTGCTGTAAGTAGCTTCTGGTATCTTTCAAAATGGATCTGTTCCCAACATTTAACAGTCTCTCCAAGTAGTGTGAGCTGCGAAGGTACCTTCTGTTATCTGATTAGAGCTAAGATCAATAGGTTCATATCACTCAACAACTAATGAAATGCCATGTTTAAAAATCCTGAAATGATGTGTTTTTGAGGTATAGCTTCGGCCAACTATGTTAAGACCTGTTCCACAATAAACTTCACTGATGTTCCTAAAACGAGTTTTAACATATTTCCATGCACAAGTTGCAGTAACTTGGGTGCTTATGCGGAAGAATGTTCAGACACGTGCTTAGCTAACTAGGCTCCAAATGTGAGATTACTTGATTACTACAAAGGATCGGACCAAGTTTTAACATCTCTTTGGAAAGAAAAAATCATTTTTGCGAGAAAGCAAAAAAGGGTTAGCAACCAGACCATATGTGTAATTTGATTGAGCTCTTGTACTCTCTTGGGAAACAAGTTCAGAAACTGCAATCGAAGTGAACAAATAGATTAAAAATGAGGCAAGTCTTCCTGATCTCTATATATTTGGAGTTAGACGGAGAGTTTTATAACAGACATAAAATTGCAGTCACCTCAATGTTCTACCAAACCTCTCAAGTGACATGTATTTAAGCTTTACTTTCCCATACTTTTCGTTCTCATTAGTTCCTATTTTCTCATCAAATGGCTGAAACCAAACGGTCTTGGCTTGTAGGGCCAACACGATGTTTAGAATGTGTTTGCTCTGTTTTCTTGTGTAATTATGCAATAGTTTGGGACTATTAAGGTGATGTTGTTATTCTTTGACGTCTTTTGATAATCACTGGTCATTTTTGTCGTATTTCAGCTCCGCAACCCCCAAATTTCATATCACCTGGAATAACCCCCACAATCAAGACCCCTGGTAAGTGCAACTTTCTACTTGATGCTTCAGTGACCTAGACAGAAAGAGAAGGTCAAGCAAGAACTAACATTTGCTTTCTGTAAAGCCATCGGTGCCTCTCAGGATACAAAAAGGCTTTTTCTGTTTCCATCATAGGTTGTAGGTTTATAGTTTCTTACTAATCTACACAAAATTCTTGTTATGGATGTTCAAGAAGTAAGGCAAGAGGGGGTGACCCATCCTTTGCAAGCTTGCCAATGGCGATCGGTAGCTGGAAGATCGAAAGATTCTCTACCTGTGGACAATGCATTCAGTGCAGTGGAAGGAGTTGGATTGACAAAGTTGCAGAAATCTATGTCTTTTGAGAGAATTGAACTTGAAAGGTCAGCTGTCTCAGGTATTTCACTGACTGACCAGGTTTGCAATGTCTTGGTGAATTTTATGATACAGTAGATCCATTTGCTGAATTGATATCCAAGTATTTCTCGAACCATTCGAAGATTAAGTTCTTTTTCCTCCCCTATGGCAGATGATCAAGAAAATGAGAAGCAAGAAGAGCACATTCACCTACACGTATCTGAGACGAAATCAAACCGTAGAAATAAACATGAAAGAAAACAGAAGAGGGAGAAGAGGAGGACTTACAGAATCGGTAAAGTGATTTCTCATTAACTCTAAACGTGATTATTACAGGCTACATATCTATAACCACTCACTAACTGTCTAACAGAAAGTATTAGAACATTTACACAATAGTCCACTGCAATTATGACTAGAACACATTGTAATTATGCTTTGTCATTGTTTATTGCCCTAGTCATCTCAAAGATCATTGAAAATGTTGTTTTTTGTCTGCATTTTTTGCTTGCTTAATTTGCTGGTAATACTCTAACCATTTGAGAAACATATGGGTTATATTGAAAGGGAATGGGCTTATATGATCCATCCCATTCAATCATCCTTTTGAATGGGATGGGCTAATATTGAAACGGTAAAGGATGCATTTTTCTGAACTTGTGAGACCCAAAGCTTAAGTGGTGGAATAGGCATGGAACATGATTTTTATCAGCGCAAAGTGCAGGTATTTGGTTAAATTTAGAATTAGGCTATTGGTGGTATATCGTGACATGGTGTAATCATTCAAATTTGAGACGCTTAGGAGGAGCGAGACGCTTAGTTGAGATCCCAATCGCTTGATATGAACATCAAGCTGATAATCCAACATATGTGTTTTCTTTGTTGATTCTCTTGAATTCTGCAAGCATTGATGAACTGCTGCTCACATACTTGGTAGAAACAATCCTCAATCAGAAGTGCCCTTTTAGATATGGAATGAGTTGTCTTTTTAGTCTTTGTTAAACAAAAGAAAGTAGTCATGGTACATTCAACAATCTTTCAAAATGGTGTGAATTAGCTTCTGGTATTTGTTTAGAGCTAAGATCACTATGGCTCGTCTCGTTCATTACTGCAAAGCTAAAGCAATTGAGAGACCTGTTTTAGAATAAGAAATTCTCTCTGGTTTTTACCAGTTAATACCTAAACTCTTGAATGCTCGCGGGAAGCAGGTATTCTGTTACCCTCCTTAAGGAAAAGAGGAAAATGGATTGTATGTCTATAAAAGGAGAAAATATCATACTTTAGTCACATGTAATAAGTTATAACCCAATGAAAGTTGATATGATTTGTGCAGTTAAAGCTGCCAGTTTCAAGTCTCTATCGGCATTGTTGAAATTTGCAATTCTCTCAAGCGAATCAGTAAATGAAATGTCTTTCTTTTCATTTCCCCACAGCCTGTTTGGTTCCCAAACAAAGCTATATTGAACTTCAAAGATTGCTAATCCATATATATCAGTGTCGCGAAATCACATGACTGCTAAATTTATGGTTCTTGTACTGTAGATTCTCATAAAGAAGGAATTCGAAAAGGAAGGCATCTCTGCTATCCAAGTACAGGCGAAGGAGATATCATGATGCAAGTAGAGTCTTCAATGAGGAATGAACTAGAAGAAGCTCCTATTTTGGCTGGTATTTTCCCATCTCTACCACACTGCTGCTTGTCATTGAACAGTGTCATGGCACAATGTTCGCATTGATGTTGATATCTTTTTGTTAAATACTGCAGATTCTCAGGAGGCAAGGCAAGTTGAGGCAAGTAATCAATCCCAACCTTTTCCAAGAAAAGCCAAAAGAAAAAAAGACCACGTGGATCCCATGGAAGATACTTCTAGTACATCGGAAGGTGGAGGAGAAATGAGGGAGAGGAAGTTGCAGAAGTTAATGTCGTCAGACTCAGAGCCAAATGAAGTTGAAGTTTCAAATGCCATAGAATCCCTCAAAGAATACAAGAATATCAGAGACACACAAAAGGAGAACAGGGGAATGATGGAAGTTTTGAAGATAGAAATTGGGTTGTTGGTAAATGAGAAGATGAAATCTCAAAATGAGGTTGAAAGATTGAAGTGTGTGTTGGAGGCAGCTAGGTTCGAGGTCAGTAAAAAGAAGAGCGCCATCGAAGAGATTAAGTCTCGATGCGAGGCTATCCCCAAGCGACTGTTGGACGGCCTCTATTGAATTCTCATGTTGCATACCTTACAGTATTCGAATAGAATCATCAACAGCAACCGCGGACTCTTTCATGTATGTGATGTGAGATGTTCTGTTAGCTACCTTCACTCTCTCAAAGATACTCAAATGTATTTATGCTCTTCTCTTGTTGATTCTTCTGGGTAGCAGTTCATTAGTAATATTTTGGTACATTGAGATCTTGATGCAGGTCAGTAGTATATCGGATGATATTACAAACCTCGAAACTGACTGAGATCAAAACAGCAACAAATCTGCCTTTCGGTAATCTGAGAAAAAACTTTTGCTAGTTGTCAGTTTGAAGAAAAGCAATGTTAGGTTCCCCACGCCACCCTCTTTTTCACCTCGTATAACTTCTTCCCGATATGAAGAAATGAAGCCGCAAGTAAAGATTTTTCGACAGTGGAATGTTGTAAAAGTTTACTAGGCCTGAAGCAGTCTAACTGCTCCAAAATTTACAAGTAGAGCTGTCAATCAGGCCGTCAACAGCGGGTAACCAAGGAATCAAAAAGGGCCTGAAGCGGTGCGGTGCGAGCAATACGTAACGGGAAGCGGAGGTGCCCGGGTCTGATTCACCCGATACATTGTTTGTGAATCGGACTCACATCTGTGACGGCCAAAATAGACCGTTTTTTGAGAAACAACGGCCTTCGCGCAGCATTTTTTTTTGCCAGAAAACGGCTGAAACAGACTGAAAAAAAGCCTTTAAGCCTTTAAAAGCTTCACGCATTCAATTCCCGTTACAATCTATCCGATACTGGTTGGTTCCTTTACACGCTACTGCAACCGGTACGTCCGCGGAAACCGTTTTTTAAAACCATGAGAGTAACCGGTCGAACTGGCCTGTCCTAACCAGCCAAGTAGTAACCGTAATCGAAACCGAGACAGCACGGTTCCTAACCGGCCCGGGACCGAATTATTAGTGGTCGGGCCCGGTGCAGATATCCTTAACCGTTTAACTGCACCTAAAATGGCCCAAAATCAACCGGGACCAAACAGAACCGTAACCGTGACCGAACCGAAAACCGGCCCATAGCGGTTAACCGACCCGTATAGGATAACCGGTAACGAGTTATAATATATTTCCTCTGTATCACTGTAACGTTGTATTTTTTGTAGAGAAATTGTAACGTTGTATTTTCAGTGAAAAGACATTGTATTTTCAGTGAAAAGACATTGTATTTTCAGTGAAAAGACATTGTATTTTCGAGAAAAAAACCAAAAACACACACATAATTAGTGTTGGGAAAAAGAAAATGGTGGGACCAACAAAAAGAAATTAGTAGATGATGCCAATGCCAAGGTCAAATTTGTATTCCCAAAGTATAAATTTAGTTAACTGATTGGCTCGGTAATAAAGAATCAGCTACTTCACTACCCACAAAATGAATCAGCTGCTATTCCTTTTTAATTCAAAAAACCACCGGACTCACACTGTCTCCTCTGGCCGTCCATCTTCCCGCCCACCTCGCCTCAAACGGTTGTCTTCCGCCGTAGTCTGTCAACCGCTCGGCCTCCTCCTCCGCCATCTCTTTCAGCCGTCGTCGTCTGTACATCGATTCTTCCTTGATAGCTCTATTTACTCTGCTCTGCACTCCTCCAGCTATGGTAATCATGCATTTTTATTGTCTCTTTGTTGTAGAATAGAATTTTAACAGCAGAATCGATATACTATGAACTGATTGGTTCGAGGTTTTTAACTTTGGAATAGGGTTTAGGGTTAGGATTTTCTCAACTTAATCAAGGGCCATGCAGTTTAAACATTTGCTGCTTTATTCTCATACTAATATTATGTTATGTTTCTAACAAAAATGACTGTGTATCGTTTGTTATGAGTTAGCCAAGTTTGATAAATAAAAAATTGGGACTAAAACATGTTTGAACATGTTTGAGTTTACTTAATTGGCTGATTACTACTTGATTTTGATGAACTGTGTTTAGCTATGTTAGGGGGCCTTAGGGTCTGCGAATCTTAATAGTTGACGTATTTTCAGATGTTAATTCTAAACTCTCTTGTAAGCTTTCTTTTCTTGTCGGTGTTGTGTTCTTTGACAGGTGAGGGTGAATGAACACTATTGCAAGCTGCGGAGTGTTGTTCTTCCTCAAAGTGTAAAAGAGAGGCTAAGGGATACCCCTTTTATCTATTGTATCGATCAATTTGATTCAGTTAAAGATTCTACAATTCAAAGGGTAACTAACAAAGATTTCTGGGATAAGATTATAGAGTGTTATCGACAGCCTTCACCCGATCGAAATGATGGGTACTTTTGCTTTAACGGAAAAAAAATAGTTTTCACTCTGCAAGATGTATACTATATAACAGGTCTTCCAACAGATGGGAAGCCTATTACCTACTCTGAAAAGATTAGTGATGTTGAAGCTCAATGTTTATCCATCTTCGGTGTTGTGCCGAACTTCGACGGAAAGAGTAAAGATATTCCGCTTCAATGGTTGATTGACTACGTGCAGAGCGCACCAGAAACCGGGAATGTTGATGGCTTTGCGAGCGCATTTATCCTAATTATAATTGGTGTGAAAAATGAACTTCTTCTGGTATTTGTTGTTTATAACCAAATGCTAATAATTTTCATGCTAATCTTGATAGGTACATTAATCAATCCGAAAACACATGGAAAAGAAGTCTTCTCAAAATTTCTGCCATTCGTCAAAGATATTGACGATGTAGGGAATTATGCATGGGGATCTGCTTTGTTTGCTGTGCTGACCAATTCCCTTGCGGTCCGCAAGGGTGGAACACAAACTTTATATGGACACGTTTTTTGTTTGACGGTATGTATACTATATTTTTACTATATATCATCTCTTTCTTTTTTTACATACGCCATCATTTTCTTGCTTTCAGTACTAATGTTCAAAATATTGATGATGTGTTGTAGGTTTTTTTCCTCGAAAGATTGGTTGGCCTTGCTAAAGAAGAGCATATGATAAAGGCTCCTAGTAATGATGTGGGCTTTCCACTTATTACTAAGTGGTACAAAATTGTCGCGGAATCAAACAGACCCCATAAGCCCTTCCCAAGAGTAGAGGTTCTGAGTCAGATGTTAAAAGAAGATAGGATAAAGGTGGTGAATGTTTCTGACATCATAAATAAGTTACCCACAAAAAATTATCAAACTGCAGGGCACTTATTTGAAATTTTCCGGTTACAATTTTGTAAGTTACACAAAGTTTTACGTGTTGCAGGTTAAGTACACCCCTTATGAAGCCCTCGCGGACATCGTTGTTACCAAAGCCTCAGAGTCTATTGTGCATCGCTGTCGCACATTAACAACATGCTTTGAAAAGATTGCTTATAATAGGCCAGATCTCGCATACAGGCAGTTTGGCATAGAAAAGTCACTTGCCGAATATAGGGCGGAGAATAGTAGAGCGATGATCCAAACCTACAATCATAAACGCTCTTTGCCTTTTTACGATGTTAAAGAGCATTGGAAGGAAAGAACTAAATGTTTGATTGATGGAGGTTATCGGAGTAAATGTCTTTATTTGGCAGTTTATTATGTCTTTTTCTTGTGCTCTTTGCTGAGCTGTGTATGCTTTCCTTTTCTAGGTTTTTCGGAGAACGATGGGAATGATACATATGACAATGAAGGTGAATTTACAAGAAAATATAAGCATTTGAAGTTAGTCAATTTATGTCAGGGCAAAGAAAAATGTTTATTTTGGGAAGGAATGCCCCTCATAACGGGGCATGCTTACAAATTGTCATATGGCAGACGATGTCAAATTTTAAGTTTATCTCCCTTTCATATGGCAGATGATCAAGAAAAAGAGAAGCAGCCCAAACAGACAAGCCACCAACATCAATCTACTCGATGGAAGAAAAAATCTGACTATGCTGGTAGTACAACATCTGGTAGTGAGGGAAAGTTTCAAGATTTGGCTCACCTTGCAGATCTTCAAGTAGACAAAAGACTGGAACAAGTGAGTAATATTCAGAAATTTACAGCAGGGCAAGCTGAATCACAAAATCGAAATGCATCCACCTTGGAGGAAGGAAAAATCAGAGAGTGTTCAAAAGAGTTGGTGTCTTCCAAGAAGTGTAAGCTTGAAGCTTCTTCTGTAGCAGGTACATTTATCTCGGAAATAAATTAATCCTTGATTGAGACCTGTTCTTTTGATATGCTCCATGTGCTCTCTCATTACACCGATTCATGCCCTTTCCTCATTGTTCATTTTCATGTAAAACAATCGCAAAAAGGTGCAGATCCTAAACACTAACACAAAAAGGAGTTCATTATCATGCCTTTTGCTTCCCCTTTTGCCAATCCTTATTATGATCCAAACATGTACACTACTACTACTGCTGCTGCTACACTGTTTAGCTTCTTATTCTGATAGCAAACTGGAATCCATGAATTAGTTTTGAGTGAATGCCATGATCTCAGCATAGATATGAACTCAGCCCACATCTTGTGCATTGCCGTCTCGCTTCTCATCCTACATATATGTTTCACAACTTTCTGCATCAAAAGGCTTTATGTTGCAATGTAGTTGAAGTTCATATTGAGCTGTTATTTACCATTTTATTATAGTAATTACTTGTATCTCCTGTCGTTTTTTCCAGCTTCACAACCCCATGGCAGTGGATTGCAAGGAAGGACAACTCCAGCACCCAGGGCTGCGAGTAAGCAAACTCTTCTCTCCAAATTGCTTAAACTTAGGAATGTATTATTTTTCTCTGCTAAAACGAATATGAAAGTAACACGGTTTTCCAATATTCAGTTTGCTGTGTGGTTTTGCAATGCTTGTGTGTTTCAAGTGTTTACTCATATCTGGCATTTTATAAACCAAACAACTGCAACAAAATTGTAAACAACATAGCAGAATCTGGATGAACTTGGTATGCACAGAGCACAGTGATTCATCACAGAAGTATCTATCAAATCGTTGGTCCATTATTGAAGGATAATAAACATGGAGAAGTCATGACAAACATGCTACCTAAGTTTAACTTTTGTAAACGATAAAAAAAACCACTTGCCATAGCAGAGTCACATATGAACTAAGAGCCCTTAGTACCCAGTTCTTCAGGCCAAATCTTACATTAGATTTTGCTATATTATCATCTTAAATGGAAAGGCACAAAATATCAAGTGATGACAGTTCCTTTCTTATTAGTGACTTAATGAAGTATAAAAATGAAGGAGGCAGAACTTGTGAATTTTATACTCTTATAATCCTTTGTTTTTAATGAAAAGAGAAGCAGAGCGTTTTTACCATGTGGAGAGGGAGCATGTATCGAACTGCTAACTCTTGAACTCTGCCAAAACTATTGCACTGTGTTCCTGAACCCCTAATTGATCGATGCCTGATAAAAAATGATCTGATATTGTTCAACCAGTTTCAATAAACTTAGTAAAATAAGTAGCAATTTATGTTTTAGTCACATGAACTAGGACATGTGGTCCATTGAAGGTTCCATAACCAATCAGTCTGGAAATGTACAATAAAAAAATATAATTTCTGGTGCAATCCCTACATTTTTCGAAAAGAAATCGAAAATGAAGGTGAAGAAGGAAGGTTCTTTGATCGAAGTCTAAGACATACATAGTAGATTAAATTAATAGGATCAGATTGTTGAGAATCATTATTTGTCCCACACCGGGACTATCTCTGTTTCGCCTGTGCCTAATACGATACTTGGCTGAGTGATCTTTGAAACTCCTATGTTCTCATTTACTGATTCATATCATCTCTGATTCATTTTTTCGTGTAAGCAAAACCAAAAGATAAGTACTTGTTTAGCTTGTATATGATAACAAACTGGCAAGTAGTTTTACAAGGTAGCTAGTCTATGATGCTTGTTTCTTTTCATTTTTCTTCATCAGTACTCAATTCAAAAATGCTTTGGGAACACTGTGTTACTGTCTTGACTCATGATAGCATCTTTCAATGTTTCTAGGCATTCTGATATGCCCACAGTTGGGCATTGTTTTCTTGTAAAATGATGCGAAGAGTAGCTCTAGTGTGCATCTTTGTCTCTTATTTCATCCTATATTTACGTTTTCACAACTTTCCACATCAAAATGCTCTACCAACACGTTTTTATCATATCAACATGGTGTTTCAAGTACTGATTTCCTCCTGTTGCTGCTCTGTTGCGGTGGAGTTGAAGTGCTTAGAGCTGTTATTTTACTGTTTTATGATAGTAATCACTTGTGTTTCCCATTGTTTTCAGCTTCACAACCCCTTGGCAGTGGATCACAAGGAAGGATGACCCCAAGTAAGCAAACTCTTTCTCTCCAAAATGCTTACAAGTCAGGAATGTCTTACTTTTCTCCCCGAAAAAAAGATTATCAAAGTCTGACACCATTTTCTGATATTCGGTTTGCCGTGTTCCTACAAGGGAACCTTGCTTAAAATTTCAAGTAAATGGAACTTGTGTAATCTTGGAATTTCGAGTTTTTGTTCCTATTTTGGAAATTCTTATTCGCATAATAAACTCACGAATCTTTTCTTTCTTATCGAACTTCTAAGTCTTACTGAACTTTACACTCAGAGTAACAACTCTACACAGCACCTCCACCATCATCTGAAGAAACTGTTTGGAACTACATAAACTCGTGCATTAACTTCTTGTTATCTCACATTGCAGATTTTCAAGTGGACAAAAGACTGGAACAAGTGAGTAACATTCAGCAAATCCCACCAGGACAACCTGAATCACAAAAGCGAAATGAGTCCACCGTGGAGGAAGGAGAAATCAGGGAGAGTTCAAAAGATGTGGTGTCTTCTAAGAAGTGTGAGCTCGAAGCTTCTTCTGTAGCAGGTATATTTTTCCCTAAGAACCCCGCTAGGAATGCACCAACCTCTGTGCTGACTTTGTAGCAATTTTTTCCACCAACTCAAGACATTGTGACTGAACAACTTCTTTTTGGTGATTCTCAAGAGCAAGACCATCTTGAGAAAAGGCAAACATCTAATATGGAGGATGTTTCAAGTCCAGTTGAAGGAGGAGACACTAACAAGGGTAACTCTAATAGGCTAACATCTAACTAAACTGTTATCTTCTTCTGATTTGCATGCATGTCTCCTTCGTCTTCTTGGAACAACATGAACACTGATACAAATCCTAATACTTTGGTTTCCCAATTGCAGGTTTCCCGAAAAATCAAAAGCAGGACCTCTTAACTCATGCAGACAAAAGTACTCCAGGGCAATCAAAGCCGCAAAAGCAAAGCAGTTACATAGTCATTTTAGATGATGATGATGACGCGTTTAGTGCAGCAGAAGGAGACGTCAAGGATGCAAAATCAAAAGAGTTTGTGTCTTCCACGGGCATTGATCCAGCTGCTTCTGTTTTGTCTGGTACTTCTCTTCTCATCAATTTTTGTGCTTCCAACACCACTAAGCTGCTTGTGACCTAGTGTAATAAGCTTAAACCCAACCAAATTTGACGTGATTTATGTAGTTAAAGCTTCCAGTTTTTTATATTTGTATTGCAATCTATTAGCATTGCTAAATTTGCAACTTGCTCAAGTGAATTGTTAAATGAAATGTCTTTATGTTCATTTCATCACAGCATCTTCAAGTCCCAAAACAAAGATTTACGGAAGTTCCAACACTGCTAATCATTCATTACAATTCATAACCTTGCTGATGCTATGTCCTTATTAACAAATGCTGTGAAATCACATGTTTTTTATTTCTGCTATGTCCTTATAGCTTGCTCAAGTGGTGAAATGTCTTTATTTTCATTTCCCCACAGCATCTTCAGGTCCCAAACAAAGCTTTAATGAAATAACACTGCTAATCATCCATCACAACCTTGCTGCTGCTACGTCCTTACCAACCAATGCTGTGAAATCACATGAATGCTAAATATATGTTTTCCCTGCTGTAGATTTTCAGGATAAAGGAAGTCGAGAACGAAGCCAAATATTGACGATGAAGACTGGTCCAAGTACAACCGGAGGAGATATAATGCAAGTAGAGTCGCAAGAGATTATGTCTTCAGTGAGAAATGAGCTTGAAGCTCCTGTCTTGGCAGGTATTTCTCTTTACCCATCACAACCACCAATAAGAGTCTGAGACTGATAGCGGCTTTGCCATCACGTCATGGAATAGTGTTGATATCTTTTGGTCTAATACTGCAGATTCCATAGAAGATGGTTCTAGTACATCTGAAAGCGGAGGAGGAGAAATGAGGAAGAGAAAGTTGCATGATCAAGCCGACAATTGCAGTCTTACTATGTCATCCCTATTTGATTGGGCGAGCACATTTGACGATGTTTCAAGCAGCGGTGCAAGGTACCAGGGGAGTGATCATGAAATGACGACTGTGAAAGTAGGGAACTATTCTGTGGATAAGAAGCACTCTGCTACCATGGATACCATCATCAAGAAATATGGAGATATAGCTAAGGATTGTCTGTACACATCAACTTTGATCCGTTCATCTGCAGTTCAAAGAGCCTGTGAGGTTGTTGAAGGACTCCGGATGATTTCACTGCAGCAGCTGAGTCATGATCGCTTGCATGAGTACGCGTGCTTTCTGAAAGAGGCCGCAGAGATGGGTTTGAGCGTCAAATGGCTGGAAGAGCTTGTAGATGATGTTTCAAATGCCATACAATACCTCAAAGAATACAACAACATCAGAGACACACAAAAGGGGAATATGGAAAAGATAGAAGGGTTGGGGAAAGAGATTGGATTGAAGGTAACTAAGAAGAGGAAATGTCAAAATGAGGCTGAAACCTTGAAGTGTTTGTATAAGGCAGCTAAGTTGGAGGACGGAAAAAAGAAGAAGGCCATGAATGATATCAAGTCTCGATGCAAAGCTATCTCCAAGCGACTGAAGGATGGCCTCTATTGAATTCTCATGTAGCAGCAGCCTCAGTTCTAATAGTTGGTACATTAGCAGCAGCACCAGACTACTTGAACCTAGATACTCTTCCAGAAATCACGACATTCCTCTGTCGTTGAAGTTTGTAAATGTCGGTATTTTCTGCAAATTTGTTGACAATCTTGATGTAATGTTGATGTTTTGTGACTACTCTGACTCCCTAGTATGCATTTATGTTCACTTGTAAATTATGGAGCGGTTTGATAAAAGCTCGACTCGAAGTTAATCAAAACATCAAAATTTGAAGGACCAACATTCAACTCATTTTTCTACCAACATACTTACTCCGTTCTCTCTCTTTCTTCCACGTTTGACTTTTCTTCCGTAACCGGGTCACTTTGATCCAGTTATTTGAATAATTTTTAATAATTTTTTCATAGTGATGTAGAGTGAAGTTTACTCTACAACACCTTGCAAAGTTTATCAAATTCTTGTATCGTTTTACTAACCAAATCGCCAAATCAAAGTGACCCAGTAAATAGTGGCAAATTGCAAACTTGGAAGATAGAGAAATAACAGATGAAGTAAAAGTCAAAACATTAAAACCCAAAATGCTCATATCCAAACACCCACATGTTCGGTTTTCTAAACTACAAAACTTTGCAATCCAAATAGGGCCATGATCTCTTTTTCCCCATCCTGGAAAATGAAGCTTCCAAAAAGAAGATGATGCAATACCTGCAGCGAAGGGAGCTGCTTTTGCCTTAATAACTTCTTCAACATCTGCAATGAGATCTTGATGCAGGTTAGTATTATGTAGGATGATACAACAAACCTCTAAACTGACCAAGATGAAAACAGAAAAAACATGCCCTTTGGTAACCTGAGAAAAACATTTGCTACTTATCAGTATCCGCTTGAAAAAGAGAGGCAAAGTTAGGTTCCACACGCACACCTTTTTTTCCACCTCCTAGTAACTTCTTCATATAAAGGAAAGTGTTGTAACTAAAGTTTTTTCTGACACTGGAATGTTGTTATTCATTGAAAAACTTACTAAGCCTAAAGCAGTCTAACTGCCCCAAATTTACAAGAGATCATAAAAGCATATCAGAGAGAGTCAGGGAAACTACAAAACATCAACATTACATCAAGATTTTCCAACAATTCTCAGATATACTGACATTTACAACCTTCCACGACAGAAGAGTTTATGATTCCTGGAAAAGTTGCTAGGTTCAAGCAGACCTATATAGCACTCCGATGTGCCAGAGTGGTGAACTGCTTACCCAGAATCAACAAGAGAGAGCATATATACGCCTGAGAGAGTGATGGTAGTAGTTAACAGAACAACATCGACATAACATGAAAGCGTCCGCGATTTCCATTGCAACCTATTAGAATTCTGAGGCTGCTGCTGCTACAGGAGAATTCAATAGAGGCCATCCAACAGTCGCTTGGGGATCGCCTTGCATAGAGACTTGATATCATCGATGGCGCTCTTCTTCTTTCTTACCTCCAACCAAGCTTCCTGCAACGCACATTTCAATCCTTCAATCTCATTTTCACATTTCCCCTTCTTAGTTACCAACAACCCAATGTCCGTCTTCAAACCTTCAATCTTTCCCATGTTCCGCTTTCGTGCATCTCTGATGTTCTTGTATTCTTTGAGGGATTCTATGGCATTTGACACATCATCAACACGCTGTTCCAGCCATTTGACAGTCAAACCCATCTCTGCAGCATCTTTCAGAAAGCACGAGTATTTATCCAAGCGATCATGACTCAACTGCTGCAGTGAAATTTGGAGTCCCTCAACAACCTCACAGACTGCTTGTACTGCATATGAACGAAACATAGTTGATGTGTACCGACAGTCTTTAGCTATATCTCCATATCTATTAATGATGGCATTCATGGTAGCGGAGTGCTTCTGATCCACAAAATAGTTCCCTACTTTCACTGTCGTTTCATCGTTCCCCCAGTACCCAGCACCACTACTTGAAACATCATCAAATGTGCTCACCCAATCAAATAAGGATGAGATAGTAAGACTGCAACTGTCTGCTTGATCATGGAAGCTTGAAGTCCTCTGAGCAAGAAGAGCAAGTGGAGCTATTGTGTTGTCTAACTCACCCAAGACAACGCAAGCTGAATCCTTGAGATAATTTACTGGCACAGTATCAGCTTCGAGTTCATTTTTCTCTGAAGACATTAACTTCTGCAACTTTCTCTCCCTCATTTCTCCGCCTTCAGATGCACTAGAAGCCTCTTCCATGGAATCCACTTGGTCTTTCTGTCTTTTGGCTTTCCTCGGAGAAGGTTGGGATTGATTACATACCTTGCCTTGGCTTCCTTCCTGAGAATCTGCAGTTTTAGAGAAAAAGATATCATCAGTGTTTGCCTTTATGGACAATATTTCCCTATCAGTCTCAGACTCTCATTAGTGTAAGCGTGGTAGTGATGGCAGCAGAAATACCTGCCAAGACAGGTGCTTCTAGCTCATTTCTCACTGAAGACATCAACTCTTGCGACTCTTCTTGCATTTTATCTCCTCCGGGTGTACTAGGACCATTATTCATCTCTGAAATTTGGTTACATAACCCTCGTGGTGAGTTGGGTCCTTGACTTGGATGGCTTCGTTCTTGACTTCCTTTATCCTGAAAATCTGCAGTAGAAGAAACATATATTTAGCATTCATGTGATTTCACAGCATTGGTTAGTGAAGACGGAGCAACATCATGGTTGTGATAGATGATTAGCAGTGTTGGAAGTTCATTAAAGCTTTGTTTTGGGACCTGAAGATGCTGTGGGGAAATCTAAATAAAGACATTTCATTTAATAATTCACTTGAGCAAGTTACAAGTTTTAGCAATGCCAATAGATTGCAATACAAATACATGAAACTGGAAGCTTTAACTACATAAATCACGTCAAATTTGGTTGGGTTAAAACTTATTACATGAGTAAATTGTTATCCTGCTTCCTTTTCCGGAGATGAAATCTAGTTTCTATTTTCGGCGAGGAGGTTAAGAGAATACCTGCTATGAAAGAACCTTCACGGTCAGCTCTCTCAGCGATTGTGTTGCCTACCTCACCGAAGACAACACAAGCTGAATCCATAAGAGAATTTTTTGGCACAGCAGCAACTTCAAGTTCATTTTTCTCTAAAGACATTAACTTCTGCAACTTTCTCTCTTTGATTTCTCCGCCTTCAGATGTAGAAGCATCATCCATGATATATGTTTGGTCCTTTTGTCTTTTGGCCATCCTTGGAGAAGGCTGTGATTGATTGATTTCCTGGGCTTGCCTTGCTTCCTGAGAATCTGCAGTATTTAAACAAGAAGATATCAACATCAATGTGGACATTGTTCCATGATGGTGATGCCTAGAGCTTCCAAACAGGCGAGTTGAGCCCACTTATAAACGGATTCAAGCATAAATGGGCTGAACCTGCCCAACCCGTTTAACAGTCATCCTTTAATAGGGTGGGTTATAATCGGTCAATACAAACCCGAACCCGCCCGTTTAGCCAGAAGCTACCATCAACATGACGCCCAAGACCACCATATCATTGCCACCATACCACCATAAGTCCACCATCACTGTCTCTTATCATGTGATGATTATGTTCTACACCATAAGCAAGAATAATTCATTCAGTTATCTGCTAAGTGCTAACTAAGAAACGAAAATGTTACATACACATGTCCAGGTCAAATCAATTATCTAACAGTGTGAACCATGCTGCCATCTTCAAGTTCCTTCAAGTACTTGATTAAAATAGGAATAGTTCTGATTATATGTATATACCACTATAGATATGTTGCACATATGACATATCCATATTGTAAAACCGGATCAAATCCTGAAGTGGATCAAATGTTGAAGAGAATGTATTGTGTTAACCACAATTGTGTCCTAAACCCAGGATGCCTAATAGAAGAGAAGATTCTCTAAAACGTATATACCGCATCATCCAAACATTGATGGATCCAGTAGATCACGACACAATTAGTTTCTCATTCTGCTAATAGGATGTTGAGCACAACTGATGACCATACAAAATTCAAAAATTGTTGGAAGGCATGAATTGGACCAGAAAAATCAAAGAATAATGTATTCAACAATTTTAAGTTTTAACCATAAATTCATGCAATCACAAAATTCTATTGAAGCAGTGCAGTTGTTATCATATGATATGGTATGCCGCAGGGTATAGCAGACATTTTTAAAGTGTTTTAATAGGAACTGGAAAGAATTTATAATAAATAAAAGTAAATCACATAAATGAAAATAGAAATTCTGGTTATGTGTGGCCCACTTGCGTGCCCGTGCCCGCCCATTTATGTACGGGTTTAAATGTGTTGGGCAATATTCACCAATTTATTTAAGTGCGCGGGTCTCAGCCCATTTAAAGGTTGCGTATATGGGCGGGCAAATTGGCCGGGCTTTTTCTGACAACTCTGTGGCGATGCCCTATACAATCTCAGTGTGGTAGTGATGGGTAAAGAGAAAATACCAGCCAAGACAGGAACAACTGGTTCATTTCTCATTGAAGATATTAACTCTTGCGACTCTACTTGCATGATGTCTCCTTCGGCTGTACTAGGACCATTCTTCATCTCCAAGGATAGCATAGATGGCCCTCTTTCTCGAATTCCTTCATCCTGAGAATCTACAGTACAAAAACCATAAATTTAGCATTCATGCCATTTCGCGACACTGGTTATTATGAATGATTAGCAATCTTTGAAGTTTGTTTTAGCGTTGTCAGGCACCCCAATAGGCTGTGAGGAAATTAAAATAAAGGCGTTTCAGTTACTAATTCACTTGATAGAGTTGCAAATTTAAAAATGCCAATAGAGTGCATTACAAAGACATGAAACTTGCAGCTTTAACTACACAAATCACATCAATGTTTGTTGGGTTAAAACTTATTACATGACTAAATCGTGATTTTTCTTTTCTTTTTTGGACATAAAATCCAGTTCCAGTTTTCTACAAGGAGGGCAAGAGAATACCTGCTAAGAAAGAACCTTCATGGTCAACTCCCTCAGAGGTTATCAAGTCTTGAAACTTTCCCTCACTGTAACCTTCATCTCCAGCTGTACTACCAACATAGTCAGAAATAGATATTTGGTCTGTTTGCCTTTCTGCTTTTTTCTTCCCTCGAGTAGATTGATGTCGGTGGCTTGTTAGGCCCTGCTTCTCTTTTCCTTGATCATCTGCCATAAGAGAGGGGGAGAAAAAGTTAAAATTCATGAGGTTGAGTGTTTGAATTTCAATAATGATTGCACTACAAATAGTGTTAGTGAGTCAATACTAGTAGCTAAGTTCTGATCATAGAGTAGCAGAGGCCAATCAAGCAAGAAAGGGCTTATTCTTATAGTTTCTTCTTGATGAGAGCAGTTAGGGCCAAATGGATCATACACTTAACCAAGGATTTGCAAAGCACAGACAGCTAGAGGGATTACCTGCCACAGCTAGCATTTTAAGATGACTTCTCTCACGAGATACAGATTTTTGCAACTTTCTCGACCTAACTCTTTTTGCTGTACTAGAAGCATCATCCACAAAAGATGCATTACGAATAGATCTTTCATCTTGTCGTCGTGACTGGCAAGCTTGCCTTACTTCTCGAACATCTGTAATGAGATATAGGTGCAGGTTAGTATGATTACTAAAATCCTCTAAACAACAACATCAACCACAACAACAATAAGCCTTTCCAAAATCAACCAGGGGTGGCTACATGGACAAAGCTTTGCCAGTAGCATAGGTCAAAGCTCAAGGTATCAACGGTGCGGGCCGGACCGGGCCGGGTTGGAGGGGGGCGGTGAGGGAGGGGGCTGTGCTGGGGCCGGGTTGAAGGGCGGGAGGGGGGCGGGCAGGGTTGAGGGGTTGAAAAACTTGAACCCCACCGGTCCTGAGCCCCTAAACCCGTGGGTTAAGGGAGGAGGGGGGGGGGGGGGCAATGTATATTATGAATATATTAAATAATGTATTTTTTATGTTAATATATATATATATATAATATATATTCATAAACGGTAACCGTACCAGGTCGGGGGCCAAAAAGGGGGAATAGGGGGCTGGGCCGGTTCGGATGTTGGAGAGGGGCGGTTTAGGGTCATTTTGGTGCAGGCCGGGCCGATTTTAAGTGTGGGCCAGGCCGGGCATTTTAGAAGACCTCTCATCTAAAATTTTCAAAATGACCCTACCACACTCACAAAGCACCGGCGAAGCACCCACAAAGCACCTATAAGCACCCGGTGCGGGTGCGTGACCTCACAGAAGCACTTCCTAGATCTGATCTGTATCACTTCTCCACCGGTGCATCGAACAGCCTACTATACACATGTCCAAACCACCTTCAAACAATTCTCTCTCATTTTGTTTTCTGTAGGTGCAAGGACTAGATTCTTTTAAATTGTGTAATTGCATATCCTATTTTTCTTAGTTCTAGTTAAACCACTCATCCACCGTAGCATTCTCATTTCTAGTACACTTATATTCCTATTAGTTTTTTTCTTAATCGCCCAACACTCTGTCCAATACATCAAAGCAGGTCTTACAACAGTTCTACGAAAACCTGTGCTTTAATCTAGCAAGGATTATACGGTCACAGAACACTCCGGGTGCACTCTTCCATTTCGTCCACTCTGCTTTTATCCTATGGGTAACATCGTTGTCTCTCTCTCCGTCACTACATAAAATCGACCCAAGACATCTAAAATGGTCCTACATTCACGAACGAAACAAAAAACCTGCCATTCTGTAACATGGGAAAAATGTTGGATAGCAGCTAAAAGAGTTGGAGTTTTGTTTTTCATCAAGCAACCTAATTGAAAAGTCAAACCAATGAATAAGTCGTGTTAATGTGATTTGGTGATCATGCAAAGAAAAGAAATAGTAGCTAAGTTTCATTGGAGGAAATTACGAGTCCTTGTTTGTTTCATTTCTGCCATCATCACTTGCAGCATTTGAGTATAAGAATGTGCTTACCAGGGGTTCTGTTTGTGGGCCTTCTTCCAGGTGATCTAGGATTTCGGGGTTTTGAAGCTGAAATACAACAAAATAGATAAGTGAATACGGGAAGATAGCAAAGAGTAAGAACAACATCACAAATTCAACATTGTACTTGGCATTAACTAGTAAAGTTCAAAGAGTTTCTTACATATCTATCCTATTTAACAACGCGAAAACCTCGTAGTTTTTTCACAACGCGAAAATACTTAGTTAATAGTAAGATCCTTGTAGCAATCAGTTAAAAATCGGGTTTGGGTATCATATCTATCCTAATTGTGTCATTGGGTATCATATCTATCCTATTTAAACCAATTTAAACTGTCATGTTTATCTGCTCTGCTAATCATACAAGGAAAAGGATTCGTAGCTAAGTTTTTCTTGGACGAAAATACAGGTTCTCGTTCAAGTTTATCTTTCTACCTTCCTCACTTGAAGAATTTTAGTAGAAAAATGCGCTTACCAGGGGTTCTGCCTGCGGACCTTCTTCTTGGCGATATAGGATTCAGGGGTTGTGAAGCTGAAATATAACAAAGATGTTAAATGACTATGAGAAGATACCTAAGAGTAAAAACAGCACAAGTTCACCATTATACTTCGTATTAACTAGTAAAGCTAAGAGTTTCTTAAACATATTTTCAAATGTCAGATTTGGAAGATAGCCAACCTCTTGGTTTTCTCACAACATGACAACACTTAGTAATAGCGAGATCCTTTTCATAATCAGTTACTACACGGGTTTGGGTCTGGGACATCTTTAGTTGTGTTATTCGGAACAGATACAAAAGGAAATGAACAAGTTTATCCCATCCTTTGCAGTCACAGTAAAATGCTCATGGAAAATGGTTGAAACTCATGCAATGTATATCAGTGAATCCTATTCTAGATGCGGTGTCTCCATTGTCAACATAAGCTGTAGTTTAAAAACAGCACTGCGTGATTTTCATATATGGTTTTCCATCCGCCGGCGAAAGAGATGGCTATATTGATCTTAGCTCTAAATGGAGAACATAAGATACATTTTTTGAACGTGTTAGAATATTGAGAACATTTCTCTGAGCACTTTTAAGTGGTTAACCAAGAGTCCAAGACTAACGGAACAGGTCAATAGGTAGCTAAAATAGCGCTTCTGACTGAGGAATGTTTCTAGCAAATAGGCGAGAACCTGCATTTGCGCTCAACATTTGATCTTGGTGTTTTTGGGTCATAAACCCTAAATGCATCTCACTGTCTAACATCTCAAGATAAGCACATCAAATTCAAATTCTCCAACAGGTGTCTTTCTTCGCATATTCAGCTTCTTAATTTTCATTTTTGTAGAAGTATCGGTCTATATACGGTTGTGTAATTTTGTTATATCAAAAGCTTATGGTTGTCTGATCAGTAATTCAAGCAAAGAACGAATATGCAGACAAAACAACATTTTCAATTATCACAAAATGTACACATTTTACATTGACTAAGAGTATGCAGAAAAAGCACCATTTTCAAATTTTACATATTTTATATTTTCATCAAAAGCTTCTTTATTCATTTCATTGGGAAAGAATATGCAGAGAAAACCAGCGTAAAACGGCGAGTTTAGGTTTACTGCTAATCAAAACAAGGAAAAAGAATTGTAGCTATGTCTAATACGAATTCTAGTCCGAGTTACTTTTTCTTCCTTCCTCACTCGAAGCATTTGAGTAGAACAATGTGCTTACCAGGGGTTCTGGTTGTGCGCCCTCTTCCAGGCGATCTAGGACTTGGGGATTGTGAAGCTGAAATGCAACAAAAATGATAAGTGAATATCGAAAGAAATCAAGGAATAAGAACAACATCACCAATTCACCATTATACTTGGTGTTGACTATGATAGCTTGGAATATCAAATATTAGAAGATAGTCCGGTTGCTAACCTCTTGGTTTTCTCACGATATGACAATACTTGGTTAATAGTGAGATAATTTCTTTTTGGGGCCTTTTTGGTTATTTGTTAGCTGTTACCATTTGGAAGACAAATGAAATGAAATGAATAAATTTCTCCCACCCTGGTGCTGATCAAGAGAAGCAGTAACTTGCTCATGGAAAACGGTTGAAACACGTACAATGTATATGAATGAAGCCTATTATTCTAAACAGGGTCTCTCTGTTCTCGACAAAGTGAAAACAGCACCATGCGATTTTTATATGTTGTTTTCCATTAGTTTTTGAAGGACATTAACCCATTTTAATCTTAGCTCCAAATGGAAAACAATAGGTACTTTATTTTGAAATAGTTAGCATGTTGGTAACAATTCTTTGAGAACTCATCCAACCTTAGGCCTCGTTTGGGTAGCAGCATAAGGGGGGAGCATAGCATAACTTATGCTCTTTCTTTTTTTATCCAGTGTTTGGGTGCCGGTATAAGGGGAAGCATAAGTTATACCTCCATCATAACTTTTTCAATTTTGTGAAGAAAAATTGTACCACCACCCCCGAGGTATAAGTCCGGATAAGGGGAAGCAGCATAACTCACTATTTTTTTTGACCAAAATACCCCTCTAACTTCACCCTAATTCATACCCCTTATCTCCAAACCCTACAACACCAACCCAGATTCCATCACTGCCGTCACCATCACCATCCTCCTGCCACCATTGCACCATCTTCTTGATCTCTTTCAACCTCCTACAAAACCACCCGTCACAGCTACCATGAATAACCACCCTCTTCACCATTAATCCCAACAAAAATCACCATTTGCCACCAACAAAACACCACTAACCTATAACAACAATTTAACCAGCATTACAGCCCCCAATTGTTCAATTCACCACATAACCATCAAACCACCACTGCCAGCAACTCATATCACTGTCAACAACCCAACCACCAATCTCCCTAAAATGAGACCTCCAATCGACCAAAACCGCCACACCACAATACCACCGAAAGCTAAATATCCAATTCACCATCTTCTCCGGCAAAAGCCTGAAACACACACACAACACCAATCGATTCCTCCATGGAATCCAACCTAAACCACTGAAACTCATCGTCAATTCCGGCGAGCAAGACTCTTTCTTCACCTTCGTTCTTCCTTTTTCGAGCTTTGAACAACAACATCGACCGTCGCAAGCCACCAATAAACCCGCCAATGCAGGGCAATGTGGTCATTTTCAGATTAACCAATTCGTTAATAATATAGTTCGTTAGTTAAGTTTTCATGGCAAATTATAATACGGACATTTACGAATTCAAAATTACGACAATGCAGGGCAATGTGGTCATTTTCAGATTAACCCTTCCTCATATCCTGCATCTTATCCGACAGCACCCAAACACGAACAACAAGAATATCTTACCAGAGCTTATCAGACAGCATACTTATCTCGCTTCTTATCCCAGCATAAGCACTATCCCTACATAACTTATATGCTACCCAAACGAGGCCTTATAGTTGAAGTCATGTAGCTGAAAGAGAACTTATGGCTCAGGAATGTTTCAAGTTTATACTTTCTAACTAGCAAATAGGTATGTGAAAAAATTCATTTTGCGGTCTTAGACTATCTCCACTATCTCCACCCCTCCCTGTCCAACCTTTACGGCTTTATTCCACTATTACTTTTCTTAATATTTACGATCTTACCCTAACACCTCCAGCAGGAAAAACACCCCACTTCCCCACTTATTATATTTTAATGTGAATACAGTATTTTATGTTTCTAGAATTAAATACACTTAGCTTCCCCTATTTTAGGCAAAAACACAGTTAGACCTCGTTATCAATTAAACACAGTTAGACCTCGTTACCTAAACTAAAGGGGTCTTGTTGTAATAAAGAAAAACAAAAACCCTAAAAAGACCCAGTTCAACAGCTTTCAAAACAAGAAGAAGAAAACTCTCTACACTGTGTGGGCCAGACGAGCAAGCCCGGGTGCTTCACTACCCCCTCAACATCCCCCTCCACCTGCGGATTAGACCGTCCACAACCGTCGGGAGGTGGCACCCGGGACGGTGATTAAGGCGTGCAACAAGGCGGGGGAGGGGGAGGGGGCGGTGGAAGGCGCGGTGAAGCACCAAGGCTCGCTCGCCTAGCCCACTCTCTGCCGAGGGTTTTCTTCTTTTCTCTGATGTTGTTTTCACTTTCAACGCGGGTGGTCCTATTTGTTAGTTTCATTTAATTACAATAACAACCCCCCTTTTATGTATTTTGGTGTAGAATTATGTTTAGTTAGATTATAAGAAGACCACTTGAGTTGTGTAGTATATTTTGCTTTATTATATTAAGGATTTGACTTACTAAAAATTGATTATATTTATGTAAATAGCATGTTTTGGTTTACTTTTGTTGGGAAAAAATATTTTGTTGCAAATAAAAATAAATTTCTAATGTAAATCTTTCGAAAATAGATGCATTACATATGTTGATGTAACGAAAACACATGGTGTTAGGTGTGGCTTTTCCTAAATACAAGAGTCTTTAACATATCAAATGTAATATTTTTTTATGTCATACCTATGTTGTCGTGAATTAATTCCGAATTTAATTTTCAAAAGTAATATACATAAACTAAGATTATATGTTTTGGATAAAAAAATCTTTCTCAAAAAATAATAGTGCAATTAATAAAAAAAGGGGTTGTATGTTTTTTTTTTTTTTTTTTTTTTTTACTAAAGAAGGGGGCGCTAAGTGTTTTTATATGTAATATGAATATATTGGTGTATATATACATTAAAGTATAATAAGATGTGAGGAATAGTGTTTTAACTATTGTACGTATTTCTGTAGGATTGTAAATATTAAGAAAATTAATAGTGGGTAAGGTGGGACAGGTGGGGAGGTCACGATTGTGGCCAGTCTTAGAGCCAGTTTGGAAATGCTCCTGTTGTCAGCACAGCTGCTTTCCGACAGCAGAAGCAGTCTTAGTATGTTTGGTAAAAATAAAATTTCTGTTTTTTTGGACCGTTTTTGCTGTCCCACAACAGTTTTCAAGAAACATGGGGGAGATGTTTTTCCTGAAAGTGCTTTTGATTGATTTATCTACAACCAATTTTAACTTTATAATTTTTTTAAATGTCAATAGTTATCTTTACGAAAATGACACGTGTTATATATTTTTGTCATTTTACCCTCTCACAGCAACTTCACAATTGATTTTACCAAACACAAAATTACTACATCAATATTTCACGTAATATTTACCAAACAACATTGTATCAAGAATTCACAACAGTTTTTCCATAGTGTTTTCACACAACAGCTTTCTAGCACCGCCACATCATTCCCAAACTAGCCCTTAGCCTCGCCCCCTCCCACGCCTATTGGGGAGCCCCCTCCCCCACCATTGGAGATAGTCTAACCATTTGATGGGTCAAAAACCCATTTCAATGCATACCAATGGAGCAATGTCTCTACAGAAAAGCCCTCAATGAATGTGTAGGGTTTCACAGACATTGAATTCAAACATGAAAACCATGGTAACCAATATTCAAGACTAGATTTGAATCATATAGGTACCTGACGGAGATGTCTGCCTCCTCCTCCGTCTTCTTCTGCTATGTCTTCCTCTTTCTCCGGCCACCGGCGACGAATTGCTGACGTGTCGTCTGTAAAACTCATGTGGTAGGTATCGATGAAGTAGGACAAGAGAGCGAGAAGGTCTAAAGTAAAGAGGTGAGTTGAATCGGCCGAGTGGTGGTGGTGGTGAGTTGAATCGGACTAGAGGTGGTGAGTTTGGACGGCGACGGAGGAGTGGTGGTGGGCTTCGATTATTATACCCAGAATGGAGAGTAGGCGGTGGTGAGTTGACACGGCCGAGTGGTGGAGGCGGTGGGTTCCGGTGATGATACGTGGAATGATGATTACGCGGAGGTGAGTTGAAACGGCCGAGTTGTGGTGGTGGGTTGTGATGATAAAGATCATGAGGTGGTGAGTCGAAACGGACGAGTGGTGGTTGGGTCTGAAGATACCTCCTGGAATTGGGAGTAGGGGGTGGTGAGTTGACACGGCCGAGTGGAGGTGGTGGTGGTGGGTTGTGATGATGATGGGTAGGCAGTGGTGGTGAGTCGAAACGGCCGAGTGGAGGGCTTTGATAATGGTAGGAGGGTCTTCTGGGCGGCATCATTTCATGCATTGCTGTCTTTCATGGAGATAGAAGAAGAATTTGACTACTGGTATGGTAACACACAACTGGTTACCTGTACTGATACTCCATCTGAAAAAAAATTCTTTGCTCTGACAGTAAAGGACGAGACACAGTAAAGGACATACCAGTAGTACCAGACTACCAGTAGCCTAGTAGGCATAGCTTGCTAAAATATTTATACCAGTACCAAGTACCACTCTGATTCTTCTCTTATACCAGTACCAGTACCAGTACCACTCTGTGATTTTGAGAGCTAAATCATGTAATTTTTTGATAATTTTTTCATGGTGTTAAAAAGTAAAAGTAGTTCTTCAATACGGTGAAAAAATTATCAAATAATCATATTGTTTTGGAATCCTCATCACCCGGTCAAAGTGACCCAGATATGAGTCAAATGATGGAGAAGAGAAGAATCAGAGTGGTACGGTATATAGTCTTTATTGGTACCATTCCGTCCCACCTCTTCCTCCCTATCTTGAATTTTTAACTCGTATCTGGGTCATTTTGACCGGGTGATTTTGATAGCAAAATGATGTGATTTTTTGATAATTTTTTTACTGTGTTAAAGAGCAACTTTTACTCTGCACACCATTAATAAATTATCCAAAAATTGCATCATTTCGCTATCAAACTCATCGAGTCAAAGTGACCCAGTAAATAGTAGTAAAAGTCAAATTGGGGAGGAAGAGGTGCGACAGAGTGGTATCTCTTTACACCAATAACGCCCTTTTTAACTCTTTTAAGTTTTTAACTCTCTCTAAGTAGGGTTTAAGCGCTTCTTTGAATTTTGTCAGTCAAGTTGATCGGCTTTTTTATGTTCTCTCCTGAGTTTACCGTCCTATGACGCGTCTTCTCTAAGCAGACTATACACAGATTCAACTGAGGGATGTCCACTATTTGTATAGTGCAAAATTAGCTAATCTGATTTCGGGACTCGGGATTTGGATACGAGTGATCTCATCTATGTCCATTTCTAGGAATACTTCTTTCAGTTTATCTTATATCTCTGTCGACTCTTATGTTATTGTAAAGTCTCCTCAAATTGGACTTCAGCTTTGTTTAAAGGAGGATGATATTTGAGAGTAAAATAATAAAATACGTTGACAAGAGTAGTAGTAGTGGGACTAGTAGTAGTTCTTTTTTTTTTTTTTTTTTTTATTGCTCAAAGGTAAGAACATCACGTTAAAGAGCACAATCAAAGTTGAATGTGGATGTGAAGTGCTATTTGTAGAGAACAAATTATTTCTTTCCAACTTTTACACCTAAAATTTGCGATTTTATGAAGAAACAAATGTTGTTTTTAAAAATTAACCAGGGTTAGCCAAATGACCCCTCTAACTAGCATTTTTTCATAAAATTGGGAGCAATATAGTATTTTCGACAAAGTAGCCGTTCTTTTGCAGGGGGCGGGCCAGTCCTCTTGCGGGGAAAACTTGAACCTAACCGGTTAAGGGCTAGGTTGAGAGGGTAGGGGCATGTTCTGTTAGGGGGTGGGCCGGTTTAGGGGAAAATAGGGCCGGTCTGGGCCAGTTTGGACAGTGGCCTTCTGGTGTACCCAAATAATAGAGCAATAAGTAGCCAGACTTAACAAAGGAAAGTTATGAACTCCTAAGAGAGAGTGACGATAATTACATAACACTGTGTTCAAAATCTTTGCTCACATAAGTAGAAGCAGCATCATCAGAACAACTTGGTTACCAGAATTGTAGTATGGTTTACTGATACTTCACTTCCACAGGCCAATGGGGACACTTATCCCATGATTTTTTGCCGTTCCATAATCTAAGATGGAATTCTTTCATAAAAACTACTATGACACCCCCCACCCAGACTAACGACGTCACATTCAAGAGTGTATGCATCTTAGTACTTGGCAAGCTTATGGAATAAAATAGTCATTTCTCAAACTATAAAAGGTGGAAGTGTCTTTGCCTCAAACTTGAGGGGCGAAAGTGTGTCTTTCACTCTTACATAAATTTTTAATCTAAATTATAACTGTTCAAACATGTGGTCACGCTCAAGAGCTATAAATGCTCTAACACCGAGCTACTATCCATTTTCTAATGTTAAAAGTTCAAACCCACAATAGCGGACTCTTTCAAATGGATAAGTCTCCAAACAGTGGCATTTTAGCTGCATTAACACAAGTCAGAATCCTGGGACAACATCATGGCTGCTTCTTCCTCCTCAGATAAAGGAATGAAAGATATCTGATGTTTTTCAACAATGCTCATAAAGAATAGCTAGCCAGAATTAACAAAAGAGTACAAATATACTCATATTCCTACCAGAGAGTGAGGATAGTTGCATTACATTAACATCAAATCCGAAATCTCTGCTCGCGTAAGTAGCAGTATCATTGGAACATCCCGGTACTAGTATTATATATGGTTACTGATATTAAAGTCAGAATCAGAATAATATCCTAAAGGAGACATTAGAAATTCAGTAGAGACCATCCAACCATCGTTTGGGGGTAGCCTTCCATCCCGACTTGACATCATTCATGGCGCTCTTCTTCTTTTTCACCTCCAACATATCAGCCTCCAACAAACTCTGCAATTTTTCAACCTCACTTTCACAATTCCAGTTCTCAGTTTCCTTCAACCCAATTTCTTTCTCCAAGTCTTTCATCTTTTCTGTGTTTGCCTTCCGTGTACCTCTCAAATGCTTGTATTTTTTCATGGCATCAATGATCTCTGAAACTTCATCAAGGCGCTCTTCAAGCCATTTGACGCTCAATCCCATAACCAATGCCTCTTTCACAATGCACGAATATGCTTTCAAGTTGTCGTGACTCAGCTGCTCCAGTGGAATTTGGAGTCCCTCAACAACCTCACAGATTCCTTGTACTACATATGAGCGAAACATTGTTGATTTTCTCTGACAATCTTTAGCTATATCTCCGTATTTTTTTAAGATGGCTTCCATGGTAGTGGACTGTTTCTTCTCCACCATATAGCTCCCTACTTTCACCATTTCACCATTCCCACAGTACGCAACATCATTACTTGAAACATCATCCAATTCGCTTGCCCAATTCAACGTGGAAGAGGTAAGACTGCAACTTTTGTCTGGACCATGAAACCCTGAAGTCATTTGAGCAATTGGAAGAGCTACTGTGTTGCAAGGTGGATCTTTCCAAGAACTTTGCGCGATTAATGCAGCAGCTTCAAGTTCATCTTTTTCTGATGATATTAACTTTTGCAACTTTCTTTCCCTAATTTCTCCTCCTTCATGAGATGTGTTGGGCACATCCTCCATGGTGGTCATTTGGTCATGATGCCTTTTTTCTCTGGTTTCCCCAGGAGAAGGTTGCATCTGATATCTTGCTTGAGCTTCAGACTCATCTCCCATGGAAGGCTTGAACACTTTGGACTTACTGCACCAGGAATATAATGTGGTAGTATCAGAAACATCCTTCACCATAGAAGAAATATTGTTACACTGTTCTGGTTTCTCTGGAGCTTGACTTGGTTGGCAGACAAGGCTTATACCTTGTGAATCTGTGAAACGAGGAAGATAATCTTAGCATTTATAAGCTTCGTTTGGGACCAGAACATGCAATGGGCAAATGAAAAGGAAGTAAGAACTTTTCATTTTGCAGAATGGCTTGACCGCGTGACAAAAATTTGCTATGAAGGTAGAGATTATTACAAATGCATGACAGTTAAATGCGAACCCTGTCTACTTTATTAGGATTTTATCAGAACTATATCAAGATATTTAGTCTCCCCTAGCACAAATCCAGCTTCCATGATGAGGATAAGAGAATACCTGCAATCTGAGGAGCTTCAGGCTCAATTCGCTCGCAGGTTATTAGCTCTTGCAAGTTACCCTCACTGTTTCCTCCTCCACTTGTCCTGCAAGCATAGTTATAAACTGATATCTGCGCTGTTTGCATTTTAGCCTTTTCCTTTTCTTGAGTGGATTGGTGGTGGTGGCCTTTTGGGTCTTGCTTCCCTTTTTCTTGATCATCTGTCACACAGGAGGAAATATAATTTCATCTTCATTCTTCAGGTAGTTTGAGTAATACTTGGATCAACAACAGTCTACTATGAGCTAATGAAGAAATTGCAATGAGAAGATTATGTACGTAAAGTTGTATCTTCTTGAGAACTAAAAAGTACCTGCCACAGCTGACATTTCAAGTCCAATTCTCTCAGAAGACGCAGACGTTTGCAACTTTTTCGATCGAACACCTTCCACTGCAGAAGCATTGGTGGACATTTGGTCTTGTCGCAATTTCTCTTTGGCTTTTCCAGGAGAAGGTTGCATCTGATCACTTGCTTGAGCTTGTCTTCCATCCTGAAATTCTGCAAATGTAATAATACTTAGTTTCACTGTTGAGTCTCAGAAGTAACAGTGTGTGAGTGATGGCGGCATTGCAGTAGTGAGTAGAGAAAAGTACCTGTCGAAAGAGGAGATTCAGATTCTCCTCTCATGGAAGACGCGAACTCATGCGACTTTCTTTGCCTGATATCTGCTGTGGCTGTATCATGAGCATCCTTCACCACAGAAATATTGTTAAACTGCCCACTTGATCTGTTTTGAGCCTGACTTGGTTGGCTGAGATGGCTTATACCTTGCCTTCCATCACCATGAGAATCTGTGGTACGAGGAAGACAAAGTTAATATATATGCGATAAAGCAACAGAGTCCCAGTGAAAGTATGTATTGATGGATGCTTAGCGAAAATTTGAAGTTCGCTGAAGCAATGAGGAATTAAAAGAAAATGGCTTGACAGGGAGCCAAAATTTTACTATGATGCCAAAGATTATCACAAATGCACGACAGTTATACCATAAGTAAAGGATTCTTATCCGATGTCATAGGATTTTATCGGCATTATTTAAAGATATTTAGTTTTCCATGACACAAATCCAGCGTCCAAGAGGATGATAAGAGAGAACCTGCAATGGAAGGGGCTTCAGGTTCACTTCGCTCTTGCAAGTTACCCTCACTGGTTCCTCCTTCTCCGGCTGTACTGCAAGCATAGTCAGAAACTGATATCTGCTCTGTTCGGGTTTTAGTTTTTTCCTTCTCGTGTTGAAAGGTGGTGGTGGATTTTCTGGTATTGCTTCTCTTTTTCTTGATCACCTGCCATATGGGAGGAGAAAAAACTTAGTCTTCACAAGGTTCGAGAAATATTTTGATATCAGTGCAGCGAATGGATCTACGGTATCATACAATTTACCAAGACATTGCAAACCGGGTCACTCGGAGAAATACCTGAGACAGTTGACCTTTCAAGTTCAATTCTCTCAGAAGAGATAGACTTCTGCAACTTTGTCGATCCAACTCCTTCCACTGCACTGAACGCATTGTTCACAACAAGTATAGCATCTTTCGCTCTTCCAGCTTGTTGTTGCCATTGACAAGGTTGGAGTAGATGGGTTGGTTGCCTTACTTCTTGAACATCTATAACGAGAGTTTTGTAGATTAGTAATAAACTATAAACCTTCAAACTAAGTATTAAGAGAAAGGATGAAACTGCTATTCAAGACAAAGTCAGAGGTCCCTTTTCTATTACAGAAAACCCATGGGTCAGTTTGTAATAACTAAAGTTTTATACCACCGTTGTGTAACGGTTCAATGCCAGTCATTGACAGCTGTTAAACCATGGTCACTTATTACCATGGTTAGGTTAGGTCACAATTATTCCTGTATAAATTCATCTCTTCTGTATGAGATGAATCAATCGATAGATTCATTCTCTTGCACCTATTCATGTATCAGCCTTTAATGGCTTCATCGATTCAGTTATCAATATGAGACCCTTCGTTTATTTCTTTCTCTTTATATGGTATCAGAGCCATTGTGCCTGATCTTTTGCCTTTCTGATAATGGCTCTCACCACCGCCACCACACCCTCTCCTTTGTTTCTTCTCACCAACATACACAACCTTCTACCATTTAAGCTTGATAATCAAAACTATGTTCTTTGGCGACATCAAATCACTGCGATCTTTCGTACTCAATCTCTTTTCGGCCATCTCGACGGTTCCATCCCTATTCCGCCGGAGTTTCTGCCAGATCCAGCCGGATCTGGTCAATCAGTGGTCAATCCTGCCTTCCTTGCCTGGAGTGCTCAAGATCAGACTCTTCTCACAGTTCTCAACGCTACTCTTACGCCAGAAGCCCTCTCCCATGTCATCGGTCAAACAACTTCTCGAGAAGCTTGGTCTATTCTCGAGCGACGGTATGCATCTCTAACTCGCTCTAACATACTGGATCTGAAAGCTGAACTTCAATCCATCAAAAAAAGGTCAGATTCTATTGATGTGTACATGCACCGCTTAAAAACGATTAGGGACAAATTATCTGCTGCTCTTGTTAAAACTGATGATGAAGACATGCTTCTTTACACTCTAAATGGCCTCCCTGTTGAATACAACCCATTTCGTTCGTCTCTTCGAACCCATTCTAATGCTATTTCTTTAGAAGAACTGCATGTCCTTTTAAAAGGGGAAGAACGCATGCTTGAGTCTCAAAATGAATTAAACTCGTCTACTGCTTTTGTTGCTGTTTCTGCTGGTTCTGGTTCTGGATCTGGTGTTTCTGCTTCCTACTCTCAACGTGGTTATGTGAATCAAAGAGGTCGTGGTCGTGGTCGGTCTGGTCAAACTGATTTTTCAAATCGTAATCAAGGTCGAAATTATTTTAATCAAAACAGAGGTGGTGGTCGTTCTTACTTTAATTCCCGTGGTGGTGGTAGATTTTCAAACAATAGAGGTTACAGACCTCCTATTACTTGTCAAATCTGTGGAAATGATTACCACAGTGCTATTGATTGTTGGCACCGCATGGATCATGCGTACCAGGGAAGGAAACCCTCTGAGCAGTTAACTGCTCTGACTGCCTCAACACAATCACAAACCCCCTTTTCTGGTTATGGGTCTATTTCTGGGTACTCTGCTGGTCAAAACCATGGTTATGCTGGGTCTTCTTCTACTTGGCTCTCAGACACTGGTGCTACAAATCACTTAACTTCAGATTTTAACAATCTCTCTATGGCTGAACCTTATAATGGAAGTGATCAAGTGTCTATTGGTAATGGGTCATCTATGCCCATAAGTCACTCTGGTATTTCTCTCTTGACCACCTCTACTCATTCTTTTCAACTTGCAAATACATTACATGTTCCAAATCTTGCTGTTAATCTTTTATCTGTGCATAAACTTTGTTTAGATCACAATTGCAGATTTGTTTTTGATGCATCTACCTTTTACATACAGGACAAGGCTTCGGATTTAATCCTATATCAAGGCAAGAGTGAAAATGGGCTTTATCCCATTCACACTCTACCATCAGCTTTTTTGACAAAACCTCAAGCTCTTCTTGGTCGTAAAATATGTGATCCTTTGTGGCATGCTCGTTTAGGGCATCCAACTGATGAAATTTTGTTTAAAACTTTACCTAATTTATCTTTGTCTTCTGTTAAAAGTGGAACTCATATGTGTGAACCTTGTTTGAAAGGAAAAATGTCAAGGTTACCTTACCAGCATTCTACTACTGTTACTTCTGTTCCTTTACATATATTACACTCTGATGTTTGGGGTCCTGCTTCTGTGAAATCCTATAATGGGTACAAGTTTTATGTGTTGTTTGTTGACAATTTCTCTCGCTACACTTGGATATTTCCCCTTTATCACAAATCTGAAGTTGCAGGTGTTTTTCCAAAATTTAAAACTCATATCGAAAAACTTCTTGGTTATAATATTAAAATTCTACAGTCTGATGGAGGAGGAGAATATGTGTCATTTGTATTTCAAAAATTTCTGCAAGAACATGGTATCTCACATAGGAAGTCTTGCCCTCACACACCTCAGCAGAATGGATTAGCTGAGAGAAAACATAGGCATTTAGTTGAGACTGCTGTTACTCTTATGCAACATGCCTCCTTGCCAAAATACTTCTGGTACCATGCCTTTGAAACTGCAGTTTATTTGATTAATCGCATGTCTAGTAAAGTTACTGCTTTTAAATCACCATATGAATTGCTATTTGGATCTAAACCTGATTTATCTCATTTAAAAGTTTTTGGATGTTCATGTTACCCATACTTAAGACCTTACAATACCTCTAAACTAGATCCTAAAACAAAACCATGTGTTTTTCTGGGATATGCTACTGGATACAAGGGTTACTTATGTTTTGATAAAACCACACAAAAGTTTCATGTTAGCAGAGATGTATTATTTAATGAAAATGAATTTCCATTTGCATCTAATTCTGCTACTGCTGTTGCATCTCCTTCCAATGCTACTTCTTCTACTGACACTTTGCCAATTTTCTCCACTTCTGCAGGTCCCTCAGTTCCCAGCACTGTCCCTATGACAGAAACTGTGACTCACACAGTTCCAATGCAGACTCTAGCTAATGGCTTACACTCATCTGAGATACTGCCACCTGAGTCCTGCATAGTGAGACCAGCTCTAGCTAATGGCTTAAACTCTTCAGAGACACTGCCACCTGAGCTTGGATCTCCTTCTCAGAATCATCCATCTAGGTTGGTTAGGGCATCACCTCATATGCAAACACCTCAGACTGGTATGATTTCTGAAACCCCTGTGAATGATGATATAATTTCTGACACAGGTCCTGTCCCTGTCCCTCATTCTTCTACTACTTCTAGTCATCCAATGCAAACTAGAAGTAAATCAGGTATCTTTAAGAGGAAGAGTGGCTTCCAAGCTGCTGCTTCTCCTCCTTGTGATCCTGTTACTTATAGTGAGGCAAGTAAATTTTCACAGTGGCGTGAAGCTATGACTGATGAAATACTTAGCCTCCAAAAGGAAAATACATGGACTTTAGTGCCAAAACCTCCAAATGCAAACATAGTTGGAACAAAATGGGTTTTTCGTACCAAATATAATCAAGATGGCACAATTTCTAGATATAAGGCACGTCTAGTTGCCAAAGGCTTTCACCAAACACAAGGGCTTGATTTTGATGAAACTTTTAGCCCAGTTATCAAACACTCTACTGTTAGAATCATTTTAGCTCTTGCTGCTCACTTTAATTGGCCTTTGCAGCAGCTGGATGTGAAAAATGCCTTTTTACATGGCACATTAAAGGAGACAGTTTATATGTCTCAACCCACTGGCTTTATTGACAAATCTGTTCCCAACTATGTTTGTAAACTCCATAAGTCCATATATGGACTCAAACAGGCTCCCAGGACCTGGTTTGAGGAATTTACCACATATCTGCTAAATCTGGGTTTTGTTGCCTCTACTGCTGACAGTTCTATGTTCTTGAGAGGTCACAATCAGAAAACTACCATTTTGCTTTTATATGTTGATGACATTATTGTCACAGGAGATGACACTGAGTTCATTCCCAAACTTGTTTCTTTACTTCACAAACAATTTGACATGACAAATCTTGGGCCCTTAACTTACTTTTTGGGTCTACAAATTAAAAGATCCAAAAATGGCATTTACATTTGCCAAACTAAGTATATTGAAGATTTGTTGACAAGGTTTAACATGCACAATTGCAAACCTTGTCCAACTCCTCTTCCTGCTGGTACAAAATATCACATTGATGATGGAATTTCTTTGGCTGATCCTACTATTTTTAGGCAACTAGTTGGCTCCTTGCAATATCTTACTTTCACACGGCCAGATATATGTTTTGCAGTAAACCATCTCTGTCAGTTTATGCATAAACCTTCTGATGTGCATCTAACTGGTGCAAAACGAATTCTAAGATATCTTCAAGGTTCAAAAGCTACTGGTCTTTTCTATCAAAATGGCTATCTTCCTTTGCAGGCCTTTTCTGACGCTGATTGGGCCGGTAACCCAACAGACCGTCGCAGCACAACGGGCTTTGTAATTTTTCTTGGGCCCAATCCAGTCCATTGGGCTGCTAAGAAACAGCCCACAATAGCCCGATCGTCAACTGAAGCAGAATACAGATCACTTGCAGTTACTGCTGCAGAAATTACTTGGCTACAATATTTGTTTAGAGACCTTAATCTTTTTCTCCCTCATGCTCCTCTAATTTGGTGTGATAATTATTCTGCGATTGCTATGACTGCTAATCCAATTCTTCATGCTCGTACAAAGCATATCGAATTAGATTATCACTTTGTAAGAGAAAAGGTTCTTGCTAAACATTTGTGCATTTCTTATGTTTCCAGCCACAATCAACTTGCTGACATCTTCACTAAGGGGCTGACCACGGATCGCTTCCAATTTCTCAAAAGCAAGCTGCTGCTGGACAAACCACCATCAACTTGAAGGGGTGTATTAAGAGAAAGG